>JAYMSS010000006.1:0-36140 GCA_036897785.1 Plantago rugelii | reverse complement strand
TTTTGCGCCTTTGTCTTGTTCCTATACTTTCCGATAGAAATATGTTTCTATTTTTATTATTTCAATGAGTTAGGGCTCTTCGTTCGTAACATATGTTGTATAATTTTTCTTTTCTGTTAGATTAGAGTAGATAAGGGCAGTGGATTCTAGTCTATTATTTATTTTAAGACTCTATCTAAATATTATATTTAAAATGCAGATCCTACTCAAGCCTATATGTATTCCTTTCAACTTTCAACTATACGTGTAAGTAAGTATGATATAATACGTTTCCCGGATACAACTCTTTTTCTCGCAATAATAACTCCGTCAAATGTTGTTACTCTTCACCGTAAGCCTCTATTCTTCACTAATCTCTCCTGGACGATCCTTACTTTAGTTATAATTTAGTATTTTTGTGGAGGCAACGAAACGAAGAAATAAGAACTATTTTGAAAAGAAAAGGATATGTTGAGGAAAGACCAAACAAAGCCCTAAGGGGTTCTATTTATTTTATTATTGGCTGTTCGCACAAAAAGCCCGTTCATTATATTATGAGCGAATATCTTTCCATTATCTCTTTCTATTACCGACACCCAATGTAGATTGACTCTTATAGATTCTATAGGAAAAAAAATAGCAAGAAAAATGTAATTAATAAAAACTTATGATATTTATTGTACCAGTGCTAGATTTATAAATTCGGCCTAAGAAACGTCTGCTTTTGTGAACAAATCGACATCCCCCAACATCTACTTACTAGAACTAGAGATTGGCTGCTGGATAAACGCCGTGTGGAATTCACTCGTGAATGATATTCGTGTGTTCTCTCACGTTCTGTTCTGATTAATAATCTCATGCAAAGTTAACATTGTTTGCAGAAAGAATCCAACAATTAATAATAAATAGATACGAGACATATTAATTAATAGTTATAATAGTTAATAGGCAAGACAAGGAATTGTGACCCAAAGGTTTCTTCTTTTTTGTGACCTCTTCTTCCACATAACCTTTGAAAGGTGTTTCTTTTACATCGGGTTTTTTCACAAATCTGAAAGACTCATAGGAGTGGTGGTCTTCATTGAGCATAGGACAATTCATTTACTAGTTATTTTGCTACCGTATTGCTGCTGTTGTAAACGTGTCCAAGGCAGAATCTTCTATATTTGTTCTTTATTTTCAACTTTCCAAATCGAAGCAACACCTGCATTTTCTCTTTTTTTTTTCCAAGATTTTTCCACAACACAAAGAGCCAACCTGTATTACTACAAATATATACAAACATACATAATTTCCATTTATAACCACAAACTATATTCCTGGCGTACAAAAAAGTTCTATATTTGTTGTTTCTTATTGTCCCTTTGCCTATTTTTTTTGAAATCCCATGTTTTTTCCAGAGTGGATTATACACTTTATTTGCGATTATGATATCTCAATTCCACGCCTCAGAAATTTCGATTTTACTGATGAAAGAACTCCATAAGATAGAATTAGAATAATAATTAATACATAAAGGGAGAATCCTTGATTCTATAATATATATATATATATTAGAAGAACGAAGAAGGAAAGATTACGAAGGAAAGATTACAACATTTTGGTGTCATTAACAATACAATCCTTTGAAGAAAAAATAAGTCCTTTAGAAGCTGAATGCCATGCTTTGGAAAACAGAACATAATTGAGGCTAACAAGAAATGCTACAGGAATACCTAACATAAAAGGAAGGAAAGGTCTAGGTAGAAAAAATATGATGGAAATGAAATTAAGTTATATAACCGCAAATAAAATCTAAAAGACGCTATGACATAGAGCACACGGCGTAGGAAGGCAACTAAAACTTTTCTTTCTTGAAGCAAGGATTTACTCGGTTTAGCCGTTATAAACTTATACAATTAATTACCACTTCTAAAATAAAAAAAAATGATTAAAACGAATAATTTAAAACGATTCACCCAAAATAAGGGGTAGGGTCTATGGAAATGATATTGCATGTGTACTTTTTAGAGATTCTATAAGCAGCACTATGCTCTGTTGGTTCCTGTCACTAAAAAAAAAGCGGTCCTTTAGAAACATAATAACAACAGGTTGCTATAAGGTATTTCACTTGTTGTATGTAGATATACTAGTTTTATAGTAAATCCCTTTATTAAAAAATTCATAATTAGACCAAAATTTCTTACAAAGGAAGCTTTCATTAGGTATTTTCCAAAAGAAATGTAGTATTATTTATTATTCTTATTGCGCGGTTTAGAGAACAAAACATTGGTTGGTAAAGTACGGCAAACGTATTAATAAATACAAAATACAAGATAAATCTTTTTCTACTTAGACAAAAACAAGGAGAAATTATTTCCTCTTCATGATAGCATTTATAGAACTCTAAGGAAATGTAGTTTTGGACTCTCGTATTCATATTAGCGATGATTTTTGGCTAGCAGTGAGTAATATTTCTTCCTTTGGCATCGAATGAAATATGAGCTTTCGTTCTTCCTCTCCTTTCTTTTTCTATCCCTTATGGTCTGAGAGTTTCTACTGCCTTGCTTGACTTTCCAACCATTTTGAAATTGTCTAGGGAATTTTTTCTTGTATCGATAGTTATTGCACTTCCCGCCAATTCATTCATAGTATTTTGCCTAAGAAGAAGTGTATTTAAGAAAGAAGACTTTTTTATCCTTTAGTTAATAAAATCTATGTATTCCTTACGTAGAATTTACTCCGTTTTCTGTACCCGAAATAAGCATAGCATACTTCTCACTTTATTTTTGATTTCGAACTGTTATTTCTATAAAAATAAAACGAATATCTGCTGAGGTATTCTTGTATATTTTCTATTTGGATTACAAAGAATCCTACCTTATTTTTTTAAGGGCGAGTTGAAAAATTGTAAATGAAATAGAAAATAGAGTAGTGATTCGTAGTTTTTGGAAGTGTTGTATTTATAAGAAAGAAATCGATCAATACAAAAGAGGAAATATAATTTCGTGTTGGCACGCGAGTAGACACGTTTGGGCTTAGTAGATGTAGATGCAGAGTATAAATTCAGTACTCATCGGACAAATCTTAGGCATTAAGGAGAAACACCTCGAAAGTCCGAGACATAAAAATTATTCTGGCATAAACGCTACTTTACATTTTAACTAAAATAGAGAGAAGGAATCCTCAAGGAATCTATGCGAACAATAAGAGCGGACTAAGATTTCATACCTCTTCTCTGTCTGAATAATACTAATTAACTAATTTAAGGGCTAGGCAATTTCTATATTACCCATAATTTTTGGGAATCTTAATTTATTCGAAAAAAAAAAGCAGTCTAAACCATTTCGGTAGGCCTAGGTACGCGATTTGGTAAGTAATGGAGTATTGGGATTGGGAAATGTTGATAAAAGAACCCATGGAGAATGATAATTATTTTTTTATTAGTATTATTCCTTTTTCTGTCTTTCTAAGTTCAATAAGATCAATACGCCTACATGTTTGTTTAAACCAGAGATTATTTTATACGGATCCGTTATGCTTTCAAAATAAGTTGGATTTTATAGTCAGCTTTTTTCTTCACTAGACAAAGAAGGAATCTGAACTTCTGCTTAGACAACACAGGGTATATAAATGGACCAACATACAAATGAAAACAAAACACACGTAAGGTACGACAATATAAAATAAAGGCCTTTCACTAACAACAAAGACAGGCATATGGTGGGAAAATATCAAAGTAAATCAAAGTAAAAAGGTATAGGGGAAATAACACACGAATTCTTAATGTTTATAGTTAATGTTTATATAATATTGTAAGCAAGAGCACAGATATATGCCATGGCAGCACTCACTATCTTCTACGTATTTCTTCCTTGTTGCCATAACTTCCTTTTAAGATTCCATACTTGGTTATTTTGTGTGTGATTCGCAGTTCCCTTTTGGAGAAAATGATCTTCTGTGTTTAATACTTTAAATTTAAATACACCTTTGGCGAGTCTTAAAAGAAGAATTTAAAGAGATTTTCCAAGTCCAAGAGTCTGTTCTTAAGCTACAACTATTATATATAATATAATTCACTAATCTACTAAATCTAATTACAAAGCTTTCCTCCCTTTAAACTGTAGGCAATTCACTCGCTATACTATTGCCCCATCTTCTTAGTATAGCTGGGTTTTGCTTATTTCTTTCTTATTTAATATGCTTTTTTATAATATTTATATTAATTATTATAATATATATAAATATAAAATATATAAATAGAGACCTCTGTCTGGCTCTTTCTTCCTTTTATTTTACTCAACACCCAGCAACCCAAAAATGAAATATTCATTCAGTTATACTAAACTAATTATACTAAACTAATCTAACATAACATTTTTAGGTTTTTGTTTGTATACAAGATTTTGGTTAGTTGTTGCGCCTTTAACAACTTCTTCACCCTCTTTAGTTAGATGAATTCTAATGTTTGTATGTCGTCTATCCACAATAATAACAAATCGAGAAATATAAATGTGTTTATTACGTACGCTGTGTTAAATCAAAAATGCTGTTAAGTTCTTACATCTATGTCTTCTACTAAATCATAATATTTGTAAGCAACAAAGTTGAGTAGTCTGGTGTCCTATCCCGGTGGGTTTCTAAGCGTAATTATTCAATTTATAACTATGGAAGCATGCTTTGCTTTAGAAAAACTCTGTAAGAAAAGAAGACAAGTAGGGAGACCCTTAAGCACTAAATTGCTGTGAAACATACTTTTTAAAAATCATTTCTCTTTTTGTGAAAAATATTCTAAGCACCGTATTATGCTCCTATCAACGTTTTATTCTCTTTTATTGTTAAACGAGGCAATTATTTATTTCTTTTTGTAGTAAACAGATGTAAATAGATTTGTCTTATTTTTTTTTTGCTAATAGGAGTAAATCCAAAAAGCTATGGGCATAGGATAGGGACGCATCGCCTTGGTACGTAAAAGTTATCTGCAGTATCGGTATTTATAGGCAAAAATCATTATTTATGAATGGAAGTATTTCCCCATATAGGACTTGTATGTAGTAATATGTAATACAAAAGAATTCCTTCTTAGAACACAAGCTGGAAAAAAAAGAAAGTACAAATGAAGAAGATTTCTTAAATTCCAATAGTTAAATTACCGAAAGAGATCACGACTCCGTTTGACTTCTAGATGTCATTTTCTATTACATACGTTTCTCGCAGGATTCTATTTATACTTCTTTATTCACTATAATTTCCTGTTTATTTTCCTATTTTCCCTTCTAAAATAGAAAAATATAATGAAACGTAGCGACAGAGATCCAGCCATTTTTCATTTTCTCGTATGATTGCCAGCACCGTTCTTCTTCGCCTTTTCTGCCCAAAGTCATCAATGACTATCTGTGCAAAGCGTCTCGGGATTCATTACCAGAGAGCATAGTCTTTACTTGGCGAAACCATAAATGAAGTACTATCCTGCAACTTACAGGAGAAAACAATGGCAAATCAGCCGCTAGGGGTAGGGGACCCTAACATTTTGGTTTTTGCCTAGCGAGAACGGTTAGGAATCGATGTTTTGCGCCTTTGTCTTGTTCCTATACTTTCCGATAGAAATATGTTTCTATTTTTATTATTTCAGTTTTAGATCTATTTATAAATATTAGATCTATTTATAAATAAAGGAATAAAGGAACTAGTTTTCTAATTTTGAAGAGGAAGTATTGCATGCAAGGTGATAGAGTTGGATTCCTATCCTAGGAAGAGTTGTTCTCAACGCGACTACTACTAATGTACCCTTATACTTCTTAAACTTATTATCAGAAATATTAGAACATTAGAACAGAGAAATATAGGTAAATATTCGATTGACAAGAATTGATATATTCCTAAAAGTTTTGAAATTGAGAAAAGTCAACTCTATCTATGTTATGCAGCATCTCACAAAAAATAAATAAAATAATACAAGTTGCGTTCCTCTAAATATTTTTAGGTCTAAGTAATTGGCAGTTCTAATTCCAGGTTTTCTTCTCTAGTCTTTTTCAATTTCTATATTCTACTTCATCTATATCCATCACTCTTTGTTGTTGGTTGTTGACTACTGTGAATTTTTCGGAAATAAAGAAGGCTTCACCATATCAATAATTATATAAATCGATCGAAAGGCATAGTAAATAAAGGGCATATACGAGATCAGGATATTCCAAGTATTCAAAAGGGCGTTTAAAACTCACAAAGACCTATAATAAGAGTTCAATTACACAAAGTACCCATACAATAACGCGCTAAATATAGAAAAATATTCGCAGAAGAAAAACAACTCCATGAAAAAAAAAAGACTAGAAATAGACAACACTTATCGTATCGCTGCCTAAAGGAGGAGTATGTGAATTTACATTGTTGTAGATTTGTATGTAGATAAAAATTACGTTATTGGAGAAAATCCTTGCATTAATCATTTATTTTATTACTCTTCACTAAAATTAGGTCATACCAAAAACAAAATCTAGACACAAAAGATTTCACAGCTATTGATTTGTACATGTTTATACTTACAAATGGATAGTATTTCATTACCAAGGTAGAAGAACAAATACTCAAAATAGAGATAGGAAGGTTGGAGATCCTTTGAACGTCCATTATTAGCCCAAGCAAAGCGGAGGTTCCATTTTTACTTAGTATAGTATAACTTAGTACCTCCAATTTCTATTCTGTATATTATATGTATTTTTGTAACTTAAAAAAAATAAAGGATTAGAAGAATATTGCAAACTATTCTTTGAGATGTATTCTACAATTGGTACACAACATTTCATATTCTTTTGGAAACATTGTATTGTATAATAACAACAAGAGTCAACCCTTATAATTTATTTATTATTTTCCCTTCTATTATTATTATAGTGCTACTGCCCAGAATAGTCAGAAAAGATAAAAAGTAAAAAAAAAAACGTTTGGGAGGTTTTTAAACCGCATATTTGTATTATATTGTATAATACACGCAGCCTTTCCTTTTGATTTGTTCGTGAGCATGAGTAGAAATGATGAAGAACTACATGGGAGTTGGTCTCTCTTTCATATTTTAAGTAAGATACTAGATACCCATATTTCAACTATTTTGTATTTTATTGCATTATTTCAATCTTAGAATGAATTGTCCAGTTTAGGTGCAACGCCGCTTTACCATGAATGTTGTCCTAGGCTAACTTTTCAATAGAATATTTTCTATAGTAGCGCGCAAATATTTTCTTTTTATATAATTAATTTACAAGCTAATCCAGATAGATCAATATCAATAAGGAGTTTCCCCGATTACATTTCAAGGAATCAACGATAAATAAAATATAAAAGAAAGAATAGGTCTTGTGGTTATGTACAATCTCTTCTATTTTTAGACTTAGTTACCAAGGCCTTATTTATTGGTGGTGTCTTTTACTTTTTAATATAGGATTGTTTTGTTCTTTTCCTTACTTTTCATAGATTTTTTAGTTTAGGTGTCTCTTCTGACATGAACCTCTCTTTTTTTTTTTCTCTATTATTGCCTTACTTTAATTAGAGTTACAGAAAGCAAAATATGTTGCAGGATATTATCTTTATTGCTAATAAATACTAGGAGTGAGGTTTGGGGAGGGATATAATATTAGAGCTAGAGAGCTAGGACATGAACGAGTTTTAGTATGAACTTCTATCTGTCTCAATAAATTCTGGTTGTATTTAATTCTGTCTTTGATTCTGTTATTTACTCACTCTACTTCTCTTCTTATTTCGGTACTCCGTGGTTGGTTGTTGGTGTATAGGTGTATACGTTTTTGCCTGCCTCTAATTTTTATGTAAGTCCCATTTTTTATAATAAAAGTTAAAAAGTATTATAGTAGTATATGGGATTTATGGTCCACCGTACTACGCGAAAGAAAAGGATCGTTAATGGTTGTTAATAATGAGCAAGATAAATCATTCCTGAGCATTTTTCGTAAGACTAAGGACTCCACTTCACGTAAAATAGAATATCAAAAGTAAATAAGAGTGCGTTGTTATCGGAAGAAATCCTGCCCGTTGGTAGCAAAAGTGAGCAAAGACGTAGGGCACAAACAAGGCCTTTACGAGAATACTTTATAAGTTTCTATAAGCACAAGTCAATAAAGAAATAATAGTTGTCCTGTATAAATTTGCTTAGAGTTATTTCTCGAAGAAAGCCAGACATAAAACAAATAGTTAGAAGACCCAGATCAGAAAACATACCTCTATCTTCCTCTTATTATATTCTTTTTATATTAAGCAATTTCCCTTACATTTTATAATATCCTGACTTTTAGCAGTAATACTATGAACTTGCATGACTTATTTTTCTATACATACTAGACCTAGACTAGAAGTTAGACATGCGGACTCTCCGCTTTACCCTCCTAATCTAATATATACTTGATTTAGGTATCCTCTAATTATTCCCTACTAGACTAGGACCTGTATTTATACTCCTGGCTTCCTCATTGGTTGTTCTTATGTAGGAAAAGGTAATAAGTAAATGCATCGAATAAAATCTTGCTCGTGCTAGAATTGAAAAGAAAGGAAAAATGTAGACATTGCGCTTTTGATCTATTTTACTATGTTTACTATGAAGGAAATTCCCCACTCGGGTCTCTTTTCGTGATAAGATGATAAGAAGTTGTATTTAGCTGCTTATAATCCTACCTACATCCTCTTTCTTGCATGTGTGTTATTTCTTTTTTTTTCTTGGCAACATTTATAATTCTAGTTTTCTAGTTGTAATTCCTGTTATTCGTGTGTTATTAAAGTATTTCGTAGCTAGCCCTTTCTTTGTCTTTGATTAGCCTTTCTACCTAATTTAGAAGAATTCATTGACTCTCTTTCTTTTGCATATATTCATTCTCTGCCTTGCGTGGTGGGTATATGTATATTTAATTTAACTTTGTGAAAGAAACATCAAAACAAAAGGTATTTACTACTGCCTTTTTGCTTAGGAAGAGGGACCTAAGTTAAGTTATCGCGCCTGACCGGAGATGAAAGATAACTCATAACCAACAGAATTCTTACACATGCATAAGCTATGTTTACCTCTTATCTTAACCTTTAAAAACTTATTACCTAATTATAACTAACATAGTGTAATAATAACGAAAATCAGATTGAATAGCACTTTGTCTCAAAAAGAGAAGAAAACCGAAAAGGAAGAAGCCTTGGACTACATTTCCCTTTTGATTTACCAACAACCATCATACCCTAAATGGATTCTTTCTACCAGCTTTGTATGAAATTCTTAATTAGAACGCGGGAAAACGTCTTCATGCTAGGAAACGAGATGCGGTGGGTGGGTTTTAGGACCTATTGGTTATGGGTATTATAGACATTGTTCGCGCCAATTTAAAGAGAAAAGTCCTCGATGATCCTTATATCTAATAATAGGTCTCTTAGAATTTAATTCAGAGGCTCACTTTGTAATAAAGTAATAAATAGTTGTTTGTATAGCACGTATGTCGGAAAAGAAGAGGCCAACATTTACTGACGAATAACTAAGTTTCTTGGCATTTCGGTGAATTAATATTAGATCTATTCTGTATCTGGTATCCTTAAGTCCAAATATAGAAAGAAAAAGTCCTCTTCCTTCCGCTGTAGGATGGTTCACTGGATCCTTCCAGGGTGCCTAAGAGAATGGGATTCTTTGAATGTTGTATTGAATGATATGAGTGAGCTTGGGAAGGTGCCATGTGTTGTTTTGTTTCTACGATTGTATATCCTGCTTGTATCTCTCTTATTAGTTAGTATTAGTTAGCTTCCCTGTGTTTCTCTACCAACATATATACTTTCTTTAATCTTGTATTTGTCCTTGCCCAAGGATGATTGTATATTTCTGTGAATTTCTCGTGTTTTTTTATATAGAATATACGTCTCCGCTCTATTTTATTATCCTCATACTTATTAATGGACGTAGATATACCACTCGTTACTTAGAAGAGGCATAAGCTTTTTTTTATTACCGACCTTTTAGTCTTTATTTCAGTGCTAGTATACTTTTTGCTTTTCATTTTAGAAGATATACACTTCCAAGAAACAGAATAACCTGTGCCACTTCCTTTTTTTTTCCTTTTGACAGATTCGACCGATTATCTTTTAGAACTAGTTACTGCAACAGTACCAACAACTGCACTTAATCCTGAGCTGTTTCTTTGTTTTGGTGTATACCTTCAATCTAATTACTACGAATTTGCTATCTTCTGGTACCTGTATTCTTCTATATTTCCTGTACTTTTTTGTTTATATAATAAAGATTCAACCTATCCAATATGACAATTAATTTATATAATGATTTCTAGCAGCTGTTCCATATAATATAGAGGAAACCAGGGGAAAGGTTAAACATTGTATAGATCACAAACTATGTTAACTCGAGGAAAAAGGATTATTAAAAGAAAATGCTGGTGAAGTTTCTCTAGTTTATAGGCCCGTCCGTCTTAGTCTTATATTATTTTTGCATATCTAGAACCAGTGTTGTCAAGATCATTTTATTGAATATAAGTTCCTTTGATTAGTTTCAATGCAAACTCTTTCTACTTAATACTGAAGCTGTTAAGAATGCCTTACTTTATTTACTTACAAATTCCTCTGTGATTAATTATGAAACGGGGTCGTAGTTTTTGGAGAAGTTCGGATTCGTGCATTTATGTTGTATGCCCGCCTATAATAATTTAAGATAAAGAAGACAGAAAAAGTTATTCATTCATTAATACGTGAGGCAATTTCTTGCGGTGTCATTGATTCCTTTCATTTATAAACACTAATTCTTAACACTTAGGAGAAACTTAGAATACCGGATTAGACTATACTATACTAAAAAAAGGTATAGATTTATGTGCCCATACAAAGTATCTTAAGGGAGCTCCCAGTCTGTTCAAAGCCTTAACAACTGTCTTGTAAATAATTGTCTTGTAGAAGATCCAATGGAACCTTAAACCTTTTTAAGCTTTCACTAAATTCCGTGTTTCTTGAGTTTAGATCCTGCGCTGTACGATTTTACATTTTATAGCTTTTATTTTGTTTTCTTTCTAATAAGAATATGTACTTCTCAGTTCTTGTAATAAATAGGCTGTGCATGACCAAGAGAAGCATTACCGAATATAGTTTCACTTGTTGTTGATAAGAGATCTTTGAAGTCCATGTAAGGATATAGATTATTAGATCACTGCCTAGCTTGTTCCTGAGGCATAATAGGTAGAAAACAGAGTCCCGTTACTTGACTTTTTATAGGCTTATAATATGCTCTAATCAGATTTTCATCACTTAACAAGTCTATATATATATATATATATAAAGATAATAATCAACCAAAGAGCTACCTTTTAATTTAATAAAATCTTCCTCTAATCTTGTGTTTGTCCTCGGCAATGGATGATTCTTTTCGGGATTTTCTTGTGTTTTTATATAGGATGTTTACCCCTTTCCTTTGGCAAGCTTATTTTTCTATTTAGGATTAGTCAAAAAGTATCCGCACAGTGTCTTTTCTTTATTCTTGGAATTAAAAGTTCTATTCCTATCTAATTCTGGAGTACCAGAGCAATAAATAAAGATAAATTACTACGCCATTTCCGAGGGTATCATTTCTGGGTGTTCTTCTTGTTTCTATATGCTCTCCTGTTTTCTTTATTGGGTTAGGATGCAACAAGTAACTTTCATTGCTATAAATCCAGTCTTTTCAGTATAATTTGAGATCTGATGCAGTTACTGTATTAAGACGCGTTTAATACTCTAATTAATTCCTCTTTAAAACTACCTATTTTGTATATCTTTTCCTTCTCATTTATCTGGGTCATTCTATACTATAGTCCTGTATTTGGCTGATCTGAGGTATTCACAATAAATATATGCCGCTAGTAAACACTCAATTCTCTATAAACTGAACTATTTATTTCCAGGGTTATCTACTAGATTTAGATTAAAAGCAATACTTGTGTTTCAGGGTTTCATATTCAAACTTTTAAGAACTCAATAATAAATAATAATAAAGGTGCGTCGAGAGTCCTTCTCTTTTTGGCTATTCCAGTGACGAAAGGAATAACCTACTATTTGTGCTTTTGTCTAGATATAGGATACTTTCTGCTTTTAGGCTTTTCAAGTCCAAAACTAATCTAATAAAATGATTTACGTTCTAATCTTTTGCTGTAAAATACAAGTCAAGTACTTAAGAAAAATAAATAGTGAGACAACTTCGTGATGATCTATTCTATGAGTCCATTAAGACAAGAAAAAGAACTTTCTAACCTATTACGTGTTGTTATCTCTATCATCTATACCTGCATTACCGAGAAGAACTGTAATATAACTGCCTCTTGGCTGCCATAGTGTACTTCTGCCTATGTAAAGTGGTTATTACAGTAATTACGTACTTAGGCCTAACTATATATAATAGGTACAAGATAACATTCACATCAAGAAATATAAATAAATTCTAATAAAACAAAGCGCATAAGTGCCTTCATCTCCAATAACAAATCATACCAGACTCTAATAATTTATGCCTTTTTGATCTTAAAGCTCTTTACTTTTTTTGGTTTAAAAAACTTTTCTGTGCTCGAGGTGTCTTTTCATAATGAGACTTGCCTAAGAGGAGTAAATTCATAGCTAACTAAGAACGCCTGTGGTGTGGATTATTTCTTATACTTTCTATTTCCTTATTAAAGAACTTATAAAAGTATACCTATAAGCTTTATATAAGTGCCAGTGTATGCCGCTAACTAAACTATATGCTAAATAATATATGTTATCTTCCAGCCTGTTACCTTCCAATCAAATTAATATCCTTTACCAAACGTGTGCTCTTCGTTAGGCAATTTATCACTTACAAAAGAATTTCCTCCTTCAACTCTTAGCTATGTTTTAAGTTACTCCTTGTACTCTATCTTATTCTAATTTCTTTTTCTAAATTAAATATAAAAATCTACAAAAATTAGGACGTCTGCACCAAAAATGTTTGGAGTCCTTTGAGAAATGAAATTCATTGTAAGAAAGAGAGCTTTAGTAGTTATTTTATAGGGTTGGAGAACAAACAAGGTGCACGTATAACCCATTTTGTAGAGTATAGTAGATGTAACAAACGAGGAAAGAAGAACACATAAATAAATCACATTATTAAAGAAAATCTACACTGCCAAGAGATTATTACCTGATAGAGTTTTACCTAACAAGACCTGCTCCATTTTTTAAGCTAACCGTGGTTTCAACTTTTTGAGTTTTAGGAACATGTGCATCTTGTCAAGAACTAACAAATCATAGTCAATCAACTTGATCAACAACAAAAGGAACACGTAAAGGAACTAATTCATTATATACGGGAAACATTAGAAAATTACTGATCCCGAGCAACTAGAACAAAGAAATAATAATCAATACCATTTTCTTCAATTCCCGATACTCTTGGGTTTGTATTTGAAGAAACGGGGGCAACTCCAGTCATATGAGTTATAATAAACAATAAAGATTGCGGAAGCTACGGAGTCTGTACATTAATCCAGCAACTCTCTATCTCTAATAAATGAGATGTTTCTCTTATTACTTTTTACTATCAAAGTTAAAATGACTTAAATGAAATGGAGAATTCTTTGTCTTAGTCTTACGTTTCCGTGTATAAAATCCACAGCCTTTAATACTTTTGGAAGTGCTGGGGCATGTGGATGGAGCATAACACCTATTATTAACAAGATTCTTAAGTGTTTATTAAGTGTAAAGAAAAATAAACCTTTTTTCTATTAGGAACGTGTGAGGATTAATGTCAGTAAATGTCAGTATAAGCCCCGGAAACTCCACAAGCTGCTTTTCCAAATTTTTTATTCTTTTTAAAAGCACAAGGCATCTTTATGTAAGTAAGTTAGCTTTAAACTAAGCAAGAGAGGAGTCTTCTCTAGCCTTTATATTTGGGATTTCCTTTCGAGGCATAGGTAAGTGTATAATCTCTCACCCTATATTCTTAATTATAGGTTACAGCATTTTCTTGTTTTCTTGTAAGCCTATTCTTAAAATCTCCTGTTAAAATGGTGTACTTTTCTTTCCCTTTTATTTATAGAATTTGTCTAAAGTAAAGACCGAGCCCACTTATTACTCTTTTATTTCTATCTGACTAGTATCTGACTAGGCCAAAACTATATTTTAGCAAATGCACCCTTATCCTTATATTAATCCTTATATTAAGTACATTAAAATATTCCGGGATCCACGCATAAACTTCACGAGAACAAACCAGAAAGGATCTTTCAATAGTGTATGTAAACAATGTACTACGCTTATTATGTATAAAATCATAGATTAAGAGCTTCATTACCAAAAACACCAACTTTTTAACTTGAATTTTTCGCAGGGTACAACACAGCTATCGACCCATAAGAAGAGACGAGAAGAGGAACCTGGCAAATACTTTACTTAGATAAATACAACCAATATAAAAAAGAGAGATTGTATCATTTTCATTAACAGAGAATAAATAACCAACCACTACTAAGAGAAGAAAGAGGGTAGGAGATTAATATTTCACGTCTAAATAGAAGCTTAAAGGTTATAGTTACAAAAAAGGGACATCCTTCCCAATTATAAAATTATTAAGGTAATAGTAAAGACAAGGTCAACGCTTCGTTACAAGCTCCAGCATAAATAAACTACAAATCATGTAAGCTTCTAATTCTAGCATTCTATGAAAATAATCTATTTGGAATGTGTACTCCGATAAGAAAACTCGAGTAAAAGAAACCTCACTTTTATCTTTCTCTTTTTTTTTTATTTGCTCACAACTTAACATCATTATTTATCAAAGTAAACGGCGAGTAGCATAGTGTGATATTCTTCAATTAGATAGATCCATAATTTCACTAAGAGCAGTATTATGTTGAATTAGTACCCACCTTGTTTTGCGAGAGATTTTACTAGTATTTTCTCGTGTATGTTTTTGTGTGAATACTTTTATAATGAGATTAATGTGGTACCACGGAAGTCTTTAATTGTCGCTATCCCCCTTTGTTGAGAATATAATTCAATACTTTAGGGTATCTCGACTTTGTTGTAGTGTATATTAAGGTAAGGAAGTCCCTATTATAGTTGTTATTATTTCCAGAGCAAAACAGTGTAATCTTTACTAGTTTGGAAGTACCCCTACCTATCTTACTCTATGCATATGATACCCGGTGTGAAAAAAGAGGAGATTTGGTTCTAACTTTGCACTAAAATTCGTTTATCTTGTATCAATAGTTGTGTAGTAGCTCAGCCTAGGATTTCTCTACGCCCTAAATTTAAAGTCTACCTTTTCCATATTACATTATTCCATTGGAATCTATATTAAATGTCTAAGTCCTTCTTGGTTTGGTTATGTACAGAAAAACAGCACAATAAATCGAAAACCACGCACAAGGTTAAATATAGTTTACTAATAGAGGGGAATTGCTCATACCAAAAAACAAAGCAAAAATTCTGGTGAGGAATTATATAAGGATATAAGGATGCCTACTAGTAGAGGTGAAAGAAACATATACTAATACTAAAAACCTTGCGCAACCATAGTTTAATTCTGTAACTTAGTGCTGGAGCTAGAAAAATACATAGTATTGAAGAAGGCCCAACTTATCCTCTAGTTTGCCTGTTTTATACCAAGTTTAAGTCTTCTATTCAATCTTTATAAACGCGTGTTTAATCTTGTGTTTGGTCGTTTTCAGGATTTTCTTGTGTTTTTCATAAAATAAATATAAAATATAGAACATTTACCCTTTTATCTGTCTATTTAGTATTAGATTAATCCAAAGTTTACACAACCTGAAAGAAAGTAGTATTCGTCAACACCAAGGTACTCTTTAACCTAGGAGCCGGCTTATAAACGAATTATGCCAATTACTGTTCAATAAGTAAGTCAAGAGAAACTATGTCATTACTGCACTTATTTCGTGGTCCTTTATATTCATCGCTTGCTTTTATTTTTGAGCCTGAGGAAACTCCTGCAACATATAAACATATATAAGTTAATAAGATTTTAGAGAAGAGACCCTTCTGTAGAGTAGCCCGGGATCCCTATAACTACAAAAAGGTTCTTGAAAGAATTCTATAAGGCTCTTTTTTTTTTCATTTATTACAGCCAAGAATTATACTTACTTTTTAACTATTAAATATTTTAGGTGCAAAACGACCCTTTATCCCACCCACTAAGGAGAGTCGTTTTTGTCCTGCTTTATTTTTTATATAACAGATAATAGAATAGATGGTCTAATTCTTTGCTTTCTGCTTTTAATCTTGATTTTTGTAGTTACGTTAGGAAATATGAATCCGCATCTTTATTAACACCCAGTAAGAAGTTAACTGGCCATTTGTTTTCTTGGGCATAAACGTTACCACCTAACCCGTAATTTCAGAAGTTTCTAATATTTTCTCCTGGAAGATCCGAAGCACAAGATATTCAATTAAGAATTCTGAAAAGAAGGTATACCTACTAAGATTTTTAAGAGAGGGACATGAAAGGCCGAAATAACTGCTTCTAACTAAGTAAGTAAGACAACTAAAGAAAAATAAAGAATTAAGGAAGACGTCTATTTATTAAGGAATAAGGACTCACTCGTTATGTGCACTACTCTATTTTCTAGCCTGTTTGTTCTTCTTATTATTTATTGGAGATTGGAAACCTGCTCTACACTGCCCCTTCTTACGACAAAATACAAATATGTACTGGATAACTGTCTATATGTATGCTTTGGGGATTTCCTGGGATAAGTATCTTCACTAAGGATCATCCGTGTTGTTCGCTCAATAACAACTTGTTTTTCTTTTTAATTAAGAATCTGCCTAATAATGGAATATAGTCGAAATGTGCTACAAGGCAATACCCCTCAGTCTACGAATCAAATCTTCGTTTAATCTTGTGTTTATACTTGTTTATTTATGATTTTATTACATTTTCTAGTATTTTATGAGTTTTTTCTATGTTATGTATAACAAAAAAAAAAAAGAGATCATAAGCAATGCTTTTTCCTTGATTTTAAGGCTCCTGCTTTTTGTTTGACGGTGAACTTTGGTCTTGCAACAAAGAATCTTTACTTTAGCTTTCACTTTTCTTTTATTATAAGTATTATTATAAGGGCTTCCTCGGAACAAACATGCGAATTAACTAAAAAAACACAAGGCAGGGGTAACTACACATTTATCTGCTGCATTTATTCTGCTCTAAGTTATATTATAGATGAATCATGTTGTCAAAGCTAGAATACTTTTTTTTGACTCTACTAAGAACTAAGACAGGAAAAACAAAATAGAAATAAATATAGTCTTTCTTTTTACGCCTGGGGGATTTGAGAAGTGCGAGAAAAGTACAAAATCAACCTCGTCAACAACAATTAAGGGCAATTCGATTAAGAAATGTGCTCCGTCAAGATATGTCACTTTAGGTGTAAGAACTTCTACTTAAATTGATCAAATCTTTGTCTAACCGTACCTGGATACATTTTTGTGATTTTCTCATGTTTTCTACAAAGAATATGTGCATTCATTTATGTTTTTCTTGGTGCTAGAGAAAAGACAAACTCTACTAAATAAGGAACACTAATAATGTTACCTATAAATAAACCCAGCGCCAGAGGGAGAATTAAGTCTGTGTTTTAGGTAATTTTAAAGGGATATTAGGAAAACGCTTTTAGGTCTCTACATTTTATAGTATAATCTATAATTTGTCTAGTAAAGAAGTTTCTCGAATCAAACTCTGGTATAAAATTTAGATGCGTTTTCGGGCATAGTCGACAATTTTTTTGCTTCTAGTCTGTTCTTTTTCTTATAGAGTATATATAATCCCAGCTGCGATGTTCTTTTCTCTTTGTTTCCTAAATAATGTTCTTCTCCTTCTTGCGAGATACTGAAATCCGTGTGTGTCTTCATAAGCCAAGCAATGCCGCAGTAACTTTGTTTCTTTACATGTAACAAATAACAAAATATATAAGAGTATACAATATTCTTGCTCTACCTAACTTTGTTTGAGTATTGAATTTCTTAATCTATGCACATACAGCGTTCCTTTCCAATCCTGATTATTTTTTGTAGAATATAATATATAAGGCGGCTCTAAATCTTGTTCCATTATTAATGTTAATGAAGAAGACTAGAGCTAAAATATAGGAACGAGTTTAATAATTATAGACTGATCAAATAAAACTTAGTTTGTATCATGTGAGAACTTTTCCTTTACTATGTGTGTGTACTTATAAAAGCCTACTTGTTGATAGAGTCAATTAAGTCAGTTATGGGAGCTCTTAATCATTTCCATTCATTGTTCTTTTACGAACTAAGTCATGATAATAAAGATGTTTTACTTTCCTTGTTATTTATTAAAGTCTTTTCTGTACCTACAATTTTAACAGCACTTAACTACGAAACTCCTGTATATAAATTTAGAAAAGGACCTACTCATTTATGTATTCTGCAAACCTGTTTATAACAAAAGAAGACTCCAAGACCAGGAAAGAATTATTAGTTAGTTAGTATAAGGAAGCAAGCACTGTGGTGAATGTTCACGATGTTCTAAGCTAAAAGAAGGAGAAAAAGAACTCACTAATCTAATTATGCTAGTTTGTAATACCTTTAAAGTCGATACTGCATAACAAAAAAAAAGTATAACATGAAAAGATAATGCACTACCTACCACTCTCCGGGAATTTTTCTATTTTTCCAATTTCCTCGTTTTTGCTCAATTAGGTATTATTTTAGGTATTTTGGAAGAGCCAGGGTAACTTGTTGTATATTATTTTCGGTGATCCTTAATCTGGAAGTGAAAATAATAACGGAAACTCATAAATCAATCAATATAGAGAAACCACAAGCAAGAATCTAAGCAAATTTGGTATTCTTAGGACATGAAACCACTACCCTACTATATTTATGCCGACTGATTTACATAAAACTGACTTGCCCAAGGATCCACCCTTTCTGGATTATAGTATGCTTCGGTCTTTCCTAGTCTCTTTTTTATCCAAATATTTTTAAAGGAATACTTTAAATTAAGAAAGAACACTGTCCACAGAAATGACAATACTTTATTTTTTTTATTTTTTCGTATAAGCTCATTTGTGTACTGTATTTTCTCTATATGCAATTCTGTCTTATTTATATAGCGAACCTAGTATTTTATATTATCAAAAAGGCAAGGTCTTCGGGGTGTTTTTGGTTTAGCCCAGCATGTGATATTTACCTACCAAAGAACCAAGAAAATGTAGAGAAGAAAAATACAAGACAAAATCTGTCAAAACCTATAAATAGAAAGTTGATGCTGGCTTGAAGCTTGAAGCAAGAAATGCATGGGGTATTAAGTGGGAAGGAAAGAGAACATATTCCTTTATTTTATGATCCCTTGTAAGCAACTCTATATGAAATACAATATCTACCCAAAACCGAGAACGAAAACTCCCATCCTACTTGATTAGCCAATTTGGAGTTAAAAGATGTACAACCCAATATTTATTTTATTTTGCCAGATCACTACCATGGATAATATAGCTTTTTCCCTATAAAAGAGGTGTTACATGCTAGATATAGAATTAACTAAAAGGGAAAGGTGTAAGGTTCGCTCGGTGTGAAAAACACATGCATGTATGTTGGAAAGTAATTTAGTATACAATAAAATAATTTAGAAATAGATAATAGAGAAAGCGTCTAACATAGTAACGTGGACAAATAATTGTTAGCTATATAATATCAACTTACAAAAAGATAATCTAACTATGCCTTTATTTAAACGGGTATAATATTTTTATATACGTACGTAAATAGAAATTTATAGCTTTAATAACTTACATTTCTTGTCTTGCTTTATAAATGCTGTAATCTTTTGCTAAAAGAGAGATCCTTACTATATTTGATTTGTCTATTTTTTTTGTTGTGCAATCCTCTACTAATGCTTTGTAGTGATTTTACTTTGGTACTTAAATAAATTTGGTAGGGCAAGGAGGTACCTTTACCTCTTTGTTTGTATTCCCAGACCCTTCTTCATATTAAATATGGATCCCTCACCTATTATTCCAAAATATGCGACTTCTTTCTTAGGCATGTACTCTTTTTATGTATCGCCTATATCATTGTACTTAATTAAGTATTAGATTTTATAAAAAAAAATTCCTTACTTTATGAGATATTATATAGAAGCAGTTATCCAACAAAAGCGTATCCTTTATAAAATTATAAAGTTCTCTGTTTTTAACTAACGAAAAACAAGTATACGCATCGCTACCACTTCTACCAAGGTAAAGCATGTAAGTATTTCACATAAAAATCATAAAAAGTTTCCAGTACAAGGACTTCATTTTAAAAAAAGTTGGGAGAGGGAATATCTTTAGTAGGCAAATTCTATACTCCACTACAAACATTAAGGTGTAAGGGAAATGGTACGTGTTACCTATACATAATAATAAAGGACTCCATAGAGAATACCCGCAAGTGCAGGATAGAAAAATAGTTAATACCTATATAGCTAAAGAAGTGTATACAGCAACATGTGTGATAGTTACTCTAAATAAGTCTATCCTATGTTATCAAAGCCTCGGTCTTAATAGTCTAATAAAATTTGTTACTATGACGAAGTCTCTTATCTTACTCAGCTTTCCTCACTTACACCCTCCCCCTTATTAGTTTAAGTTTTATACCTATGTTCGAATTGGATTATGTAGTCTTTAATCTACCCTTCTTTAAAATGGCATATTTAGATAATACTCTTTTACTCTTTATATATTTTTAGATAGCTTATTAAGAAAAATAATATTTGTGATGTATGGAAGAGTACTCATTTAATTTATATGACATAGAGAGTATAGTAGGTAGGCAGCTTTGCTTTTAATAGCTCTTAATATCTTATACTTGTGTTCTTTACTAAAACCACTTCGCTTATATTTTGTCATAGTTTTTTCTTAAGCATACTACCCCATGCCCAACAAGGACGAATATGTAACTATACCTAGACTATATACTAGTTTTATTATTACCTACCAAGAAAGAATAGAATCATATTCTCAAAAGGTAAGTGCTTCTTAAAGATAAATTATTATGTGAGCATGTAACATAGCTTAAGTTTATCCAAATAGAAAAGTACATTGCCCAGTTAGTTAGTTAGTCAGGAATTATCTAACACTATTCCTACGCGAACGTACTAAGGAAAAGAAAGAAAATACAAGTCACTCTCTAGTCCTTTAAGTATAATTTATATAAGCCTAAAGAAAGATAGTTTCTTATATGTTGTCCTTGATCTTTGCTGATTGAACCTAAAGTAAATACCCTAGACATACCCTGTTAAGCCCATCCTTTCTTTTTATTTATTTTATAGTTGTCAAAACAAGGTTGTGGTATATGAATTTCTATCTAAATGCGCACATAATTACATAGTGGAGGAGAGAGCCCCTGTTGTTTTATGAATTTTATGAAGAAGGAAACAAAGTAAAGGTGAAAGCAAAAAAGCAATCCTTATACCTTACTAGTCCTTCTATGAATTGTTGTAAGTCATAAATTATAAGATAAATCATGTATAAACTCATTTAGGTGGATTAAGTAGCAAATACTACGTGTGCTTTGGAAATTAAACAAGACGCGTTGGAGGAAATAGTGCATACTCATTGTAATATTAGTAACGAAAAACAGTAGAGAGAGTAGTTAAGAAGGAACATTTCACGAATCTTATAGTAAGAGAAGTACTTAAGAATATCCAAAGAAAGATTCTATCTCTTACGTTATGGCATATCCTAATATAGAGTGTACCCCGTGTTGTAGGTGTCTTAGTTAGGAAGCATCACTGCCCTACAAAATGAATTACTTAATAGTTTTGGATTACTTGTTTCAAGTTGTCCTTTACCTAGGTTATGCAATATACCTTTTCCTATAAATTCTATAAAAGAGCTTGGATAATACGCTCGGGTAAATACTTAGTTAGCTAAACATTATTCGAGTACTTAAGGAGTTGGTATGAGTACTATCGTCATACTGAAGATAACAAAGAGGAGATGGGGAGTAGTGTAATTTGGGTATATCATTAAAAGGTCTGGTATACATCACAAATCTTAAAGGTATAAGAGGAACGTACGAGTACTTGGAGTTAGAGTTATATGTGCACTCATGGGTAAATTGTAAACTACTAACTATAGCATCATAAATTCTAGGAGGGTTAGGGGACTCTTTATACTATATTCACTATACTCTATTATCACATGTTCAACTATATAAAGATTCTCGTAGCTATACAACAACGCATCTTAGTTAACCGTCTTACCCAGACTCATTCACTTATTCCATGTTTTATAGTAATGATTATGATTATACCGCTTAGGCTTAGGTAAATAAGGTCAAATCATCTTATAAGGTATTCTCTAAAAAAGAAAGGGAAAAAGATAGAGTCAGTGTTATATTATAGCATGTCTTCTAGTTCTGCAAGGTATATACCCCAATATGTAAGGAGTACTCTTCCTAAGTAATGGGAGTTATGGGTCAAGGCTAAAACCTATACTTCTAAATATGATATGGAGCAAACCAACAAGAATTTTATAATGAACGCAAATAAAAACCAAACGATCCACTCTCTCTAGACTTATATGTACAAGCTCTTTGTAGTATAGTAAATCACTTGAAGATGAAGAAAGAGTATTCTTACTTAGTAGATTATTATAATACCAATATCAAAAAAGGGTATGCTTTTTTCATCCAGTTACTGCTGCTACCCCCCTCATAATTGACTGTCACTTCTATACATGTATACCTTAACTAAGCACTTTTTTGATAAAATGGAGAGCACGCTCTATCACTTCTCACTTATATTTATGAATTACAAAAATGCCTTGATATGTCTTTTACTAATTAGCTAGTTACGTATACTAATAAAATAGGAGTATTCTGGCAGGAATTTCTTCTTGGTTTATAGGATAGTACTTTTTTTGTCCAATATAGCTTCGTTCTTATAAAGAGTATAAGTTCAAAGATTAGAAGGCCATTATAGTAGTGAGCTTGTAAATTAAATATAGGACAGCAAGGGTAGAAAATATAGATAGGAAATATAGATAGGTAAGAAACATTAGAATACTCCAAAGCTACCATAATAAACTTCTAAGAAAGGACATACACACCTAGAACATATTCTAAGGAAACATGATACAGTACGAAACCCACCAACACATTAACAAACACATACCTTTTTCTTTTATAGTTCTATTGGACCAACATAAAATGTATTACATTCACAATACAAAAATAGATTAAGTCTTCCCACGACACGAGGCATGTATATAAAATGAAGTAACTAAGTTATAGTCATCATATAGGTAAAGGATTAATGGAGTAATATTAGCTTTCACATACTTTTATATAGAATCAAGTAATAGGCGTTGTAAGGAAAATAGAGTAGGAATATACCATACAGAACTATATAGAGCACTAGTATAAAATATAGATGAGTAACAACTTATAGCATAAAGACTTTGGACTTAACTACGACAATAGATTAGCTTACACATTATTGGGAACACATAGTTCTTAATAGACCTTTCTTTTCATAGCATATAAATTTAAGGAAACTTGTCCTCTCCTTCTTGTAATAATATATTGTGTGTGTGGAATACTCCTTAGAATATGCTTTTACTTTGGATAGAGTTAAATCTTGTATAAAAACCATAAATAAGGTAAGTACTTGAGTGACATCTCTAATAATTATTCTATGACAAATGCACGTAATTATAAGGCCTTGCTAATAAGGTATTTTCCATAAGGTATTTTCGTTTAGTTCCTATCTTCTCACCTCCTTTAGGGAAGTCTTGATTGGGTTAGGGTATACACTATGACATGATTAGTGCTAAATAATACTTCTTTTTCACTAAGATTACTTAGGAGTTCTTGAATGAAGTACTAGACTTTTCCTGATTCTTTCATCAATCTATATTATATTCTATTTTTTTTGTTTAATGAAATTTCTATCTTGTATTTGTATCGACTTAATAAAAGTATTCTCCTTAATTTAGTAGAATATCATTGATCACCGCGTCTTGTTGTTAGCAGGATTTGACCTCTTTTTAGATCTCTTAGGTCTCTTCTCTTTTTCTCCGTGAAGCATATTTTATGAGTAAACACCCGTATGTATCATTCTTATTTACTCTACACTTCTAAGCAGTAACAGTAAGACTAATTTTTTGTATCCGCATCCTTTTTCTCTTATTTTCTCTTAACTGAGTTATAGGCACGACAAGAATTTTCTATTTCTTTTTGTAGACTTACTTTTTATTTTAGAATACTCGGCTGGAAATTATGAGAATTACTATAGACAAGCAATTCTACACATGCCCCTGTTGTTCCAGGCGCAGAGTAAAGGTCTTTTTGCGCAATAAAGGAGCACTCCTCTAATCTAAAAAAGGGACTAGATGTAAGATGTAACAAAAAATAGAACTACTAAAAAATAGAACTACTAGTAATTAAGTGAACGGCATTATTTAATCAGTTTCGGGAACCCTTTGTTTTGTGTAATTGTCTTGTACTCAAAGCAGAAATCCTTTTTAGCACAACGCAATCTTTACTTATTTGCCTAAATTTCTTGGAATTGTCGGGAAGGTTGGTCCTTATTTTGTTATGTAAATAAAAACTAGTTACATTATTACGAAGAATAATAAAGTTGTTAGAATCCTAGATAAAAAATTGTTGTGCTTGAAAATTCATTATGCTAGCTTCCACGAGGTAGTAAGTGTCTGGGACGTGTGCTTTTAAGTTTAAGATGGTCAGTACTTCTCTATACATTTATTAGTTTCCCCTTTGGAATTGTTAAAAAAATGAAGTAGTCGAAATAGTTGCATATTGCAGTAATCAATACGAGGTAGAGCAGGGTCACTGAAGTAGTTACTTGTTGTAATTCATACGTTACGCGCCCTTCTCGTTCCTCAATCCCTTATTTTTTCTGTTATCTTGGTCTTTCGTACATTACTGGTCTTTGTTAATTAAGAAAGTACTATCCAGTTCTTCATTATCATCGAGTCAATTTAACTACAGGCTCTTTCTCTAATATCCATCTGACTTTGATTTTTCTATTTGCGTATTAAACCTGACCGGAGCGCATAGCTATGAAATCTTTCGAACGAAGAATACATTTTCTTTTACTGTAACTTGACATATATATCAAAATACAAGGTTACCCAAAGATTATCTAGTTTCCGTAAGAAATAAGACCCTAATTTAGCGTTATCCTTCTGTATGTATTGTGTGAATCGTACTCCAGGCTCACCATAATGCTTAATTAATAAAGAATCAAAAGAATCGAGGAGAACACTGAGAAAAAAGAACGGGCAGGGTGGAAAAACGAAGAGAGAGTTTTACAACACGTACAAAAAGGAGGTAACGAAAGAATTCACACTGGAAGAAGGATAGAAAGCAACCTAAATTCACAAGAACGGTAAAGTGGGGCATAAAAAAGAGTAGGGCATATAGTAACGAATTTCTAACATACTGCTTAAGCAAATAGGTTAGAAAAGACAAATAAAATGACAGGCAAACGTTGTTATTTTCGCATACAATAAACAAACAACAGTGCTCATCAAAAAAGAACTCATTGGATTTCCTAGTCTTGTGTTACTAAAATAAAATAGAAGGAAAGTAGAATAGCTGTCGCAGAAAGAATTTATAACTGTATAGCCCCCACAAGGCGAGTCAACCAAACAAAAAATAGAAAAAATAAAAAGCGCAGAGTTAAGCTTTCATATAACATATAATATATAGTTTGAATGAAAATGGAAAGTCAACAGTTAGCAAGAACTGCGAGTAGAATCTTTTCCAGCAAAAAATGACTTATCTTATTCTAATTTATAGTATGATAGTACGAAACAACATTCCACAACTAAAGTATAGAGAAATATGCCTCGAGCCCACACCACACATTTGACTAATAAGAGTAAGGGTTTTCATCACTGCACCCTTAGGTTAGGCTGAAGCTGAGACTTTGGCATGACACCGGATAGATCTATTTTCTTCCATACATAGAGTCCCTAACGCAGAGAGAGTCCTCCCTTTTGACACAAACAAAGACCTCTTTGGAAATTATAAAAAAGAAAAATAGATAAATATATAAAGCGCTTCTTTTGAATAGACAATCGAATAGAATAAAGGAAAGATCTGAGAATATAGCTAATAATTAATAATTAGGAAAGTACAAACATCTGCGCTTAGTGGTAGGTTTAAATACCATGTCTTTTTATTTTCGCTCTTTCTATTCATTTTCCCTTTTATATCTTATTACATTACAGGACACAATCTTTATACCTCTATCTAAATACCCTTCTAATCTAACTCTCGCTTAGCTTTTTCGTGGGTTAGTTCTGAACGTAATTGTATTAGATTGCTGCTTTTTTTTTGAAACAGTTGTGTACTTGCCTGTTACCTTTCATTTAAAAAACCGGTGCCGCATTAAGACTCGTGGGTAGTCAGTGATGCAAGATAGAATCCTCCTTATTAGAATTGGCAGTTATAATATAAGTTATCATACATATTTTAACTATTTTCTATTTCATTTTTAAGTACCTTTATTAATATATCTTTAGTTAGCGCCGAGTTTTAGAAATGTAATTTACGCGATACACTTTAGTAAACCCCGCACTTATTTATTTTATGTATGGCTATTCTTTCATCAATCAATTTACAAATAGCGATTCTTTTTAGGTGTTAAGTTAACATATACTATACCTGTGACTACGAGAAAGGTATTCCATAAATGGAATCATTGTCGATTGGGTTCCTTTCTTTTAGTAAGGTCATCCTAAAAAGATGAATAGAAAATATCATGCATGTATAAATCGTAGACCAAGCTTCTTAAATTTAGAATAGAAAAAAAACACCTTACGTAAAAAAGAAATAAAACGATATGGGTAGATGAAGAAGATCCAAAATGAGATAAATACGAAAAGAAGAAATTACAACCAAATGCATTCATATTCCTTCGACGTCGCAGAAACTTCACAAAAGAAGACTTCGCGTGTAGTGTAGGTTTTGGTTTAAACCCTTTTTTTTGCACAAAAAGAGAAAATGCCAGCCTTTAATTTAAACAGAGTCCTCTTTTTTTTCCGAGATCTTGAACTCTTGCCAACTTCTTAGTTTGTAATCGAGAAATCTCCCTTTCATTCCTGTGTTACTGGTGTTTAAGTCTTTAGTCTAGAGTTGTCTCCTTTATAGCTTCATTTAGGAGTCAAATAATTGGAATACACGGGACTTGTTTGACATGGAAATACCTATCTGTTATTACTGATGAAAAAGAAAAGTGTCTTTTATTGAGAATTAGTAGTAAGAGAAAGAAAAAGAAATAATTATCTCAACAAAACAGTTATCTAGCTTAGTAACGTATCCACCCCTATATTTATTAATAGGAGTACAATTTCATAGAAGTAGATATCCAAGGTCGTTAAAAAGTGAATAGTAATTGTTGTTTACATGTCTCTACTAAATTAGATAATAGAGTCATTCATTGATGTCTTCGTTGTCCTACGCCCAAAAGCTTACCCCTCCTACCCAGTTCCATTACGAGTTTTCTTACCGTGGCATGTTTCTTCCTTAATTCGCTTTATTATGTCTGTATGTTTGTACATCCTATATGTACGTTCTTCAATAAGTAAACCTGCTCTGCTATTAATTAATATTTGTCACCAATCAGTTATTAGACTTCATACTTCAGTAAAAGAGTCCCTTTCTAATAGAATAACACAACAAGTTCCTTAATTTAGACTTCTCCCCTTTCATATAGGTCTTTAATAAAATCTAATATAAAGTACTCTACTCTAACAATCTTCATGCTATAAATTTTGATCTTTTTTTGACTTTATTGGGCTCTGGGTACTACGACTCTCCTTTTTATACTAATTAATCTATTTTAAGGGGTTATATCTTAGTTATATCTTATTTGCCAATCCAAGAGGAAGAAAGGAAAGTATTCTATGCGTCATGTTTTATTTGTAGTTCTTGTTGTCTTATGCTAATTTATCCCTGATATGCCTTAGCATGATTTATAACCAGCTGCCTTTACTTTCCGAAAAATAGTACTTGTTGCAGTTAAGTTGTTTTTAAGTTGCTTTCATATCGGTTTCTTTTTTTTTAGTACATTTACTTTTACTTTAAGTTTTCTACCCTCCCTGCTTTCTCTTTTTTTTCTACGGGTCTATAGTTTTAAGGTGGAGTATGCGCAATTTCTTATAATTGATAATTGAAAACTCTCTGATAATATAGTTGGAGCACTCGTGTCACTTTGATTGATAGAAATTTTAGAATATAGAGGTATTCCTGTGAAAGAGTCATTCTTTGTTTGGTTTTCGAAAGAAGAAAATAAAATTGGAAGGCGAACAACACTTATTTATTCATAATAAAGCAACAAAAAGTAGACCTATACCTAATAAAAAAAGACACGCACACCCATATCCAAGCAAATGCCAAAGTCGTCATGTCTTATATTTTCTATTTCTTGAAGAAGATTCTACTTATTCGGAAACTGCTTCTGCGAAAAGAAATACTGAAAGTAAAGAACTCAACGCAAAGTAATAAAGTAAACGGTTATGAAACGAAACAGTTTTTTTGAACAAACGTAGGAAAAATCCATCTTCTTGAGTATTTATTGACAGTTACCAAAGTGGAGCCACGAAGGATATGGTGGTGTAAAATAACCTTCCTTTATCTATTTGGGCTTCTATCTAAAACTAAATAAAAGTCTATTCTAAAAAAATGAAGTAGGAGAGCATGTGCAGGAATAGGGCTTATTTCTGTACCGCAAAGACAAGTACAAATGAATTCTAAAAAAGTTTAGGTCAAATTGGCCAACTGGGTGACTGGCTGCACAAAAGGATTCAGCCGGAAAAGTTCCCTAGGAGAAAGTCATAGTAATAATGTTTCGCAGAAAGTACTACAGCCAGGAAATATTCAACGCAAGTCATTCAAATAATTCATAGGCTCGTTACTGGTATATAAAAAAACTACAAAGTACTGTGGAATTGAGGATAGTAATTCTATTCCAGCAACAGCTCCCGCCTTTCACTTATTATATTAATATTAATAAATAGTAAGAGGAAGTCCTAGGTTAAGGGGTATATTGAATTTATATATATATGATTTGAAATAGATATTTAATCGAAGGTTACCCGGATTGCCTGATTGGTGGATAGTTGTACTTTGAGAATTGGAGTTGGTTATTAAGAAAGAAGATTTTTCGATTAGCAACGAAGCTTTTGTATTGTAGTGTCCCTTGTCTTCTCCTTAGTATTTTATTTAACAGCAGTCATTCTCCGAATAAATCATGAAATTTGACCGATTCTGCCAAAAGTTAATACTAATTATGCTATTATACGTTGGTTGATGTTATTGAATACACAGAACACAGAATGTTAGACTCTCACCTCTCGAAAAAAGATTGTAGTAATTGTAGTATAGATAATATTATACATTTCTGAATAAGAATAAAAGAATATCCCAAGAAAGAAGTCAATATAGTCATCAACAAGATTTCTCGTTTCTAAATAGACTTTTTTCTACTACGGAGCCGTGCCAATTGTTAGCCATCATCAAAAAAATAATACATAACATGGCAACGAATACTTTGTCCTTCTTTCTAGTCATCAAGGAGTTAAAAAAGAGGTGGGGAGGGAAGTATGTAAATTCTATTTGCCAAATTATTCCACACTTAGTAATTAAAAGAAACATAAAATTTCGGAGAGGGGTATGGAAATATCTATTTATTTTATTCGGGATAGCTAGCTTTCAAAGTGAATTCATTTCTAGGAATCCCTATTTATGTCGTCTTTATTCTAATAAGTTCCTTGGAGTTATTTCTATGTTTTTTATAGTAGATTTTTAAAAACCAAACAATACTCTATAATTGCTACAGTTAACCATAATCTTTTTTTTAGATTCTCGTTTGATTGAACAACCCAAAAACGTATAAGTAAGGATAAGTAAGGTAAATATTGGTTTACAGTTGTGTCAATTGCTTCCTTGACCTAAGCTTTTCTACTTCTTCCTCTTTATCTTTCTGATTTTTTAGGAGTGAGTCTTCATTTTTGTGTTTGTCGAGAACTTACCTAAGTGCAATCCATTTCACGTTTCTATTATCTTATTAATAACTTTATTCTTTTTCACTTTTTTTCGTCCCTGCGCATAGAAGCTTGTAATAGTACTTCCTTTTTAAGTAATGTCATAATACAGCATTTGATATCTTCTGTCTTCTTTACCATATTTTAGTAGCTACTTCTCTTTGTGAGAATACTTTCCTTTCCTACGAATTATCTCTTTTTTCTTCTTTTTTATAGCTCGGTGCTTTTTTCTATAGTCTAAGTTTAAATCTTATAAATACTTAAGTCTTCGTCTCTTCATAAAACTTGTTATGATTTTCAACCCCAAAAAATAAAAAATTTGAGAAATAAGATAATCCTTTACGTACAATATTTTCAATAGATTACTGCAGCTGCTTACTTTCTTCAGTAGAGAACTGATTTGATTATCGATTCTCGCAGAGAAACTCCTCGCACAGTAAAATATAGATGATAGTAAATAACTGGGACTTCCACACAATCTATCTAATCTAAAGAGAAATTAGATGTACATAATAAAGAAACACATGCTATATGCAAACGATGTACATACAGTATTATATATTATATTGAATCTACTTACTAGAACAACTGGCTGGCAGAAGTAAGAGCCTATTTCTTCCCTTTTATCCTTTTATGTATGGTATGGGGCAATGTGGGTGTAGATAGACACTCATTGTTGAATTGACTAAAGCATATCGATTGTGAAACAAGACTGACTCAAATGTTGTTATCCCACCCCACTTTCTCCTTTAGTATTTTATCATTTTATTTTAGAATCTATATTCGACTTGTCTAATTATTACCCAACAACCTTCTAAGGACTTCTTTGCTACGATTAGTGCCTATTACTTTTTTTTGATTTTTAGAACAAAGTCAAATTTCAGGATTACAACATTTATTATTTCTTTCTGTGGACTTCAAATATTGCCTCGGTGAGGTCATTGTATTTGAGATTCGTAATGAAAATGAATGAAAGAAAGGAGAAATCTAGGAATCCCACTAATAAAGGCTGCTCAAAACGTTTATGAGTCAAATATGAGTCAAAAGCAAGTCTATATTTTTTTATTCTTTGGGTTGAGTCAAAGTCAAGTTCTCGTCTCTTCCCCATCACATTACATTTCTAATGGCCAAGAAGTTTTCCTTACTAGGCCATAAAATAGATTCTAATTAAAAAGAATTGAGTACAGGGTTAATCAAAAAAGAAGTTTCATCCCAAGTGAATAGATACACTCTAACTCTAGTAAATAAAATCCCAGGTATAACGTAACGGGAAATTTAAAGAAAGTAAGTAAAACAAAAACAAACAGAGATATGATATAGAAAACCAGAAGCAAATAAGGAAGAGTTTCGTCTGCTACAAGACGGGATATTAGATATTCTATCTATCATAAACTATCTATCATAAAAAAAGGCCGCTTTGGACTATACCCCTAACTGCCTCGTTGTCCTTACAATAATACAGAAATAATACAGTAGAAATTATTTCTTATTTATCTAGAGGAATGTACAGACACGAATTTTGCTAACTGTTTTGTTTCTCACTCAAGACGCAAAAAAGTATCAAGCCTTTCAATTCCAGATGTAGTATGTTTTCTCCACCCCAATCAAAATAAATTACACATATATATAGGACCTATTTATTTTTCATTTCTAGTCTAGGCATATTTTACATACAAGTCAATTTCCAAATATCTCCTTTCTCTCCTCTTTTCATTTATTTTGATCTATCTACAACTGTTACTGTGCTTAATCGGCTAAAACCCATTTTGTTTTCTCGTAGAAGTAGAAGTTTTCTGTATTCCAATGCGTAAAGCAATGCAAGCCGTCATCTCAAAAATGTTTTGACAAACGATCTAACCAAAGATTTTGGTCTTTTATTTTACGAACTACTCGAAGAACGAAGAAGTAGATATAAGTATAAGATAAGTAGATATATAATTAGAACAGTATATTAAGAGTGTATTAACCCCACTGGGCAGAGTTTGCTTACAATCTTCTCTTTATCTTTATAGTCAATGACTCTTTAGTGGAACTGCTTGGATACCGCTTATTTACTTCGACCGACCTACATTAAAAGACATGGTCTAAAAGAATACTACTTTGATTAATTAAATTACCTAATAAAGAAGAAAAGAAAAAAAAGATAACATGAAAAAGACGTTTATATACTAAATTAGTTGCAATCACTGTAAAATAAAAGGTAATAGGTCTTCTTATCACCTTAAATACTTATATACTTATTATCTAATTATACTGGGGTACTCGGGATTGAGTTGAATTGATTGGTGTATTCCTGCTTCGGAGCTATGCAGAATAGAAAGGAGAAGTCGACTGGAAGGAAAAATGAACTAATAAACGATTGATTGAATCCTGCGAGCAAAAGTTCCGGGTTTACAATAATGCAATGTGAAAGGAAGTAAGAAAAATTCATTTATACCATATTTTTCCAAGACAAGAATGAAGTTCCATGAGTTTTTGGAGAACACGTAAAAAACCTCAAAGAGTATTATAAAAAATCGATATACCTAAAGTAGCCAAAGATTCAAATACATATACAGAAAATATGAAAAGTTTTAAAATAAAAGAAAAATAGAATAACTTAACAAGACTGGGAAATCCACCACTATTTGTTTCTGTTTTAAGATATACTAATATGAACCTAGAATAAGAGCGGCTTTCTAGCAGAGAATCACTCACTTTTAGTTTGGAATTCGCGGGAACGTAAAGATGCAAATAGAATACTACTACTTACTAAAATACTACTACTAAATAGACGTTGAAAACCGAAAACAAGGGAACATATTATTTAAGTCTTTCTTGGCGGAAGTGGTTAAAGACCAAAATGAATCAATACAATGAAATTAGTGGGAAGTCAAGATACCTATATACAGAACTAGGACTAAAGCAATTACATAGTTTCTATTTACTTTACACGGGTCCTTTATTTCTACTCATCCTTAGCGTGGAATTTGTCGTGGAATGGAATGGAATATAGAAGTTACATTTATGCTAGCATTTTTCCTTGTCAAAGCAAAGATAAATATATAGACTGAAGTGAAGTACGATTTCGTGTAATAACTTCATTAGTGGAATACAACTTCTCTGGACGAAGAAACAAAAGAGAGAAGGCCAGAGGAAACCAACAACTGAGAACCCAGTACTATTTATTTATTGGTAAAGGTAAAAAAAGATAGCACATAAAGAGTCATAGACAACTTCATTATCCCTGCAAGGTCGGGTAGAATATATATATATATAATAACTATAATAGCATGCCCTAAACTAATGTAGAGCCAGTATTTTATTTATAAAGGGGAGCTCGGAACAAACAAAAGCTACCCAACATATCCTCCTTACGATGAATTGGAGTTAAACTTAGACATACTAGGCATAACCTATATATATAGGACGAGGGAAATGAAAGGCTAAGAAGGAAGAGGAATAAATCTTTGTAAAAACCAAAAGTAGTAAAGGCAGGAGAGTTTCGAAGGCAAGGCGTAAGGGTGACAAAGTCTTGGTAGCACATAACCTAAGACAAAGGAAAAGAAAAGTGGAACGAGTTTTCTAGTTCGTATTAGTTCATTTGTTAATGTTAACAATTCTTAAGGACTGCAGATGAGGTATCACTAATTCTACATCTACCTATTTTTTCTAACTAAGCCTGTAAGAGATCCATATTTGTCAATTCCGAGTTGTAAGTTTCTGCTGAAAAAGAAAGAGATCCTTCATTAACATTCCTAAAGCTATATTAAAAATCTAATTTGTATGCGGAGATATTGATAACGTAGAGAAGATATTCCTTTCACTTTTTTATCCCAAAAATTTGATGAAAAGTTCTTAACTAAGATTTTTTCGACACCAATACCAACCAGGATTTGGGTTTGCTGCTTCGTATTTTTATTAATCTATTTATCAATATGCGCGTGTATTGTAAAGGCAATAATCACCGAGTAGGCGCAAGAGGTAGGTTGCTTTATATATTCTTTGGATTATACTTTTATTAGTTATTCTATTTACCAAACATATAAACCGGTGTAATTGATCTCCTTTGATTGAAACTTAAGAATCCCCAACAACTTCATCAAAAGAGGAAATTACACCGTATTACACCGTTAAGATTTCTGCCTTGCTTCGATAACTAACTTGTCTTACGCGGTTTTTCATTTAAGGAAAAGGTATGGGTACTTTATATAGGATTTCGTCATTTACTAACCTAATGACTCCCTGGATCTTCAAATATGCAATCCAAAAAGAAAAATAGAGTAGGCCTTTCAGTTCAGAGGAGTTCCTACTATTTGATTCTATTTGACTAGGCAGGCGTAGATTAGATTAAAAAAGAACCTTCTTCCCGGCACATTATTTAGTTGTTTAAGCAAGCTAACTTAGGACTTTGTATAGAAAATATCTGAGTAAAGACTAAAGAAATTAGTGTATGAGTCATTATATCTGCTTATTCCAGGACTGACTATCTTTACATAAACACAGGGCACAAAAAGCAACCTTCTCGTAGTAGATTGGGGGTTGGTTCAAATTCGATTCTATCTAGGAGAACAGGACTCTGTATTCCTCCTTCTTAATCTTCTTAATTATTAGGTAGGATTTAGCCAACAAACACAAAAAGAAGTAGATTATTCTTGACTTATTACTTGTAAGAGACAAGGAGAAATGATATCGGTGAGTGAACTTTGTGGCGATAACAGAAAAACAAAACCAACTCCAATAGAGAAAAAATTTATACTACATCTTACTATTATTTTTATTTTATGTACACATAACAAATAACTTTTAGTCCTATTTATTGTGTGTTTGTTTTGGCAAAGCTTCCCCAAATTTCTAATTCAGTGTATCTAAACTAGCCTTGACAAAGTATTTATTTTATTAGAAAAGTGGAAAGAGCAATAAATAGACCCATCTTATGTTATGAATCAAGAATCGTGAGCAAATAGGCAGTAAGGCGGCAATTAGTTTAAAAAATAGAGTTGAATAATTGAATATTCTTTTACTGAATCCTCCAAGAAAAAGTAAACCGAACCTATCTATAATAACTATAATAACTGGGGCAACCTTGCATAAAAAAAAGTATAAAAGGGATACCTATTAGTAAATATAGAATATAGAACAGCAGAGATCCTATTTCATTTAGCATGCAGTAACAAATTCGTAGAGTAAATTTGGCATGAGAAAATAAGGCGATAGGACGCAGTACCAAGTCCCTCTATTCTATATTATTTAGAAAGAGCATAGAAAAGCAATTGATATACATACGAAACGTAAACAAAAACCCGTGACAATGAAAACACAACTCATACCATACTCCTAACTAACACACCACCCAACGTGTATGTATCTTCCTTCTATGTATATTCTCTTTAAAACTTTTTTTTATTATGTATGATAACGACGGCTTCTACTAACATTTTTTCTAAGGTACTCGATCGAGTAGACGGGTTTTCTTTCTTGCTACTGGTTGAGTCTCTTCTTCCCTTTCTTTGCCGACGAAACAAATCATACATGTGTGTGTGCGTGTACTTTGCGTTATACATGGATTCTAAAAGCTACAAACTCTAAAATCTCACGAGTATAAACAAAAAATAACAACCATATAAGTTTAGAAATTTGTCTTAAGTGATGAAAAAAGATTCTTACTCACAAAAAGAAAATAATAATATTAGTGTTAGACAAAGGCCAATTAAGTACTTTCCGATGTTAAAAGCTATACAAAACAAAAAAAGAAATCCTAAGTTGCGCCTTAATTCATCATAATCAGAGGAAGCAAATTACTTGCCAAATACAATTTATTTTGACTAAGTCATTACTTTTAAGCTAAAGTTTACGGATCAGAATAAAAATAAAGAGTTCGTTTACTAAGTTCTCCTTGCCAGCTGACAAATATGAAAGAAATTTGCGTTGGTATAATAGTAATCTATTATGTTTTATACCTTGAACGCGCTTTCTCCGCAACTAGCTAGTGGATTTCCTAAATGAGACATGAAATTTGTTTAAGGATTGAGTCGAGTAGGTTATTCTTTCAAAATCTATAATTAGCGCAACAAAAAGTAAAAGTAGTCACCACGTCATTGTATTTGAGATTCGTAATGAAAATGAATGAAAGAAAGG
>JAYMSS010000005.1:0-36611 GCA_036897785.1 Plantago rugelii | reverse complement strand
TGGTCTCCTTTTTGCACCCACACCTAAATGCAGTCTTGACCCTCTGGTAGGCGTTGCACCAGGAGATGAAAGAGAAAAGACATTTCTTAGCTAGACCTGTACCAAAAGCAAAAGTTGGAGAAAGTGCCACAAAATCCAGTTTTTTTCTATGCTAGAGCTTTCAAAATCCAACTTTCAAGATTTGGCCTTGCACCACGAAAGAATTGAAGTGTGCAATTCTAGCACCCTACTTCACACCTAAAAAGCTGCATTCAAAGCCAGAGGGCCAATTTTATTAGGTCGATTTACCATAGAAAAATCATGAAAAGTTCACGCAAAAAATGAGCCCGGTCCTATCCAACCCCCTTAAACTCCTATATACTCCTATTTCTTATCCTTCCAAGTTGATTCCCGCTTCCTCGTCCCAAGCAAACTCCAACAAAGAATCTCTAAAGAAAGAAAACGACAAAAGAAAGAAAGTATTATATAGGTGAGCAATTCTACCGAGGGAAAACGGTCCTTTTCTGGCTCCGTTTTTGCTTTTTTTTGACTGTTCACCGAGGCAACCGCTAGTCAAATCGGCTGAAAACCCGAAAAAGGGCTCAAAAAGACGAAAAAGTGCATACTTCAAAAATGAAGGAGTCTGCTTTTGTACACGTAAATCGTAGGCGGTACACGAACAAACTTGGGGTTTGACAGGCATAGAGGCCCTGCCTTTGCATATTTTTTTCAATTCCACACAATCCGACAATTCTGAATGTTGTTTCCTCTTTTATGGATAGTTTTTCTTTCCTACGTATTATACTACTTACTAGAAACTTATTTTATTTACTTTGAAGTCAGACTGACTCTCCCTACCATTTCTATTTTTTAAAATTCTATCGGTGATGGTGGGGCAAGTTTTATTCTGAAGAGGAATATCTAGCTTGTAAAGTATATAAATAAAAAGAGGATAGACTAAAAAAAAAAAAGGAATCATACGTGTATAACAACTCCTATAAGATATATTATATATATATATATATTATACCAGGCATATCAGAAGTAGGCTCCTTTTGAAACTATAGAGAAATGGCATTGAAGTTAGTTTATATCTAGAATTATTTATTATATTGCTTAGATTCATTCATTTATTTCTATTTGCTATAATATTTATTTGAGGCGGATTGATTTATACTTGTATCTTGTGATTTCTATGTTAGTTACACCGTTGTTATGAGTCCTATTGACTCCTTTATTAGACCTTGCCTATAATTTGTATACTTTTTTTATTCTGTTGTACGATGTTCACTTCTCTACGTTTTATTTTCATTTATACTTATAGTATAGAGATAGAGAAGTACCAAAACTACTTTCTCTTGCTCTACGATCTTGTATAGAGATTAAAAACAGCGGAAACTCTTTATTTTATCTTTACTTAAAACTCTTACCGGGAGAAGAATAACATGCACAAAGAAACCTCTCCTTTAATAGTTAATAGTTAGTAATAGTAATACAAATCTACTCGAGTAGTAATAAAAAATATTGTTAGAAATTACTTAGGAACGACTTTTTGGCTGACTTAAACGATAGTATCTTTTGCATTTTTAGAATGGTTTTATCATATACGCTTATAAAGAAAATTAGAATCCCACATACCCTAGTTATATGTATGCTTTGACTTTATTAGTACCGCTAGAATAATAATATGTACAAACAGAGCTGTGTTTAGTGAATGTGAAAGATTGGACAACTTCCGCTATTATTATTTAGAAAAAATGTAGAAACTAGCTAGATAGATCTAGGGTGAAATTGCACCTCTCCTATTTTGTATTGTTAAAGAACTTAACAAAGTCATCGTTTTATTATGTTTATTGAGGAATTCTAAGATCATCCGCCTTAATAAGTTAGTGACTGTTTTATTACTTGCTAATTATTGGTACTATATTGACGTCTTGAAACAGAAACCTTCCCTGTTGGATGCCTTCATTCAAAGAAGAACTATCAGATCCCCTTTATTTTTATATGCAGCTCCTTATATAATATATATATATATAACCCAAAGTAACGCCTATTATAGTAATTTTTTAAGATTCTAGCTTTCCAGTATTCTTTACTTCAGTAATATACTTTGACTTGGGAAAGTGTGCGAGGGAAGAACCCTAATTGCAGAAATGAAAGGAGAAGTAGTCCTTAGTTATTATTCCACTTGGTAGGAAGGAGTTCAACTGGGCAAGATAATAATTGATAAAATAATTAGATGTTTTTCCAAAAAGTATAATTGTGTTGCTTTGTATGACTTAATTATAGTATGAAGTATAACTTATACTACCATTTTTAATGAGCCTTAAAAAATATTCTATTTTCTATAATTCTTTATGCCTGGAAATGCAAGTTTTACTTATCATCTTTATGCTGATCCTCTGAGTACTCTTTTGGTGAATCTTATAAATAATATTTCTCTTTCGCTGATAATTCAATTTTACAGCTAGACTTTATTTGCAAAACACCTAAAAGTACTTGTTATCTCGAATAAAGAAGAAATAAACATTCTCAATCAAATAGTAAGAAGTAATAGTAGACAAGGGAAAGTTACAAGGGTGAGAGGCATACCTACTTAGATACAATACATCATATTTCCTGTAGGCTTTAAGAAATAAAAGGTTGAATTACTTTCTTTCGCATTTAGATATCGATTCCTTTACTCAGAGTCCCTTCTATTCATTTTGGATGTCTTTTACGGATAAAGAGACCTATAAAAAGTATAGATTATCTTGTCAATCAAACAATAGAAATTATTGATTACCTTACTAACTAAAGAAAAAACTCTCGATCGGGGGTAGTCATTATGCCAGATACTTATACCCAAGCAAACTCCAAGTTTTATGTACGGCATTTGCTGATTACAAAGCTAGACTACATATAAAATATACAGCACAATATACGTAATCCGCGGTAAAGGGAAGAAGAAGATAACGCACGCAAGGAATGAAACCCGATAAGTTATTACCGAGTTGTTAAGAATTTGACATCCATCCAAACTTATGCATTTATAGAATTTATAGAAGGACCTGCTTAGAAAGCTTAGTGAGATATACAATTAGAAGGAAACGTGGTATGCTCTATTTTTATTCTATTAGAAAAAAAGTAATAAAACAAAAAAGACAATTGCTATCCTCGTCGTATATAATTTAAAATAATTTGTTTAGGAAGAATTAACTCCCTCCATTGAAAAGAGCAAAAATTCTTGGGTTTTGATCCCGTAGAGGATATAGAAGAAAATGAAATACGCTGTTGTATGTTACTTGGCTGACGTCATTGATCCTTCTCGTTCTTCGTAGTTCGTAATAAAATCGACTGGTAGAAATTCCTTCTATACTTCTATAATACATGTATTAACGGTACTTGGATTCTTATAAATATCATCTAACCCATATTATTATTTTAACTTTATGTGATGTGGAGGTAAGTGAGATTCCTATATTCCTTAAATAGATTAGAGCTAAAAATTGAAAGTTGTTGACTTGTTTGTTCTATCTAATCGATTAAATTTACACTTAGCCATTGGAAGCTGAAAACTAAGTAACTCGCGAGGAAGAAAAGAATCTTCCAAATAAATAAATACAAGGGGGGTAGAAACTCATTTTAGTTGTCTAGGTAAACACCGTCTATTATTGATTATCCCACTAAATGAAAACTTCAACAAAGAATGTGCCACGATGCATGCTACCTACCGCTAAAAAAATTCCAGGTTTTATGTTATGAATGAAATTTATTGATTGCGCAGAGATGTGGAGTACGAAATAAAGTCATTACCAAGCAAGTTAAGAATTGACATCCTTTCGTTCATATTTAACATATCGCTGATAGATTCTAAGCCTGCCTTTTGTTTATTTATAGAACTCTCATGTTTATATTATCTTGGATTACTTCCATGTTTTTTTTAAGGTTGGGTCCTGGTCCTTGTTCTTCTTTATTTGTTTGTTGTTCTTGCCTTCTAATACGTGTCTATGCGGCGTGGTACGTGTGTATTGTATGCTTATATTAAGTAAGTCCTTCGCAAGAAGAAGTTACGCTACTCTAAGCTATCGTGGGTAGAGTTCCTCTTTGGAAATATTGATTACCCTTGTAGGAATAATTCCTTTAGACTTTGCTATTAAGAACTACTGCTCCGAGGGAAAAGACAAAAAAGAGAGGTATAAAAAGTATTTATTTTTTAGTCCTATCATAAAGCATAAAGATTTGTCTTAGTTATAACAACGATAACTAGTAGATTTTCATCATCATCTGTCTAGCTGTTTGGAATTCTTCCCGCCTCTGGCTATCACCTAGAATAAAAACTCATATTTAATTTAGTATGATAATCTGTGGACATTAATTTTGACAGCCTGTGCTATATCTTTCACGATGTTTGATCTGTTGATTGCATGTATTACTTTACGTACTAATTTATTTTTTTCTTACTTATCAAAATCAAATTTTCATGTATAAAATATATTAAGTCAATTCGATGCGTGTGTAAACCATAGATATCTTGTGTGGAACGAATTCCTGCAAATTCTTTGTCGTGAGAACCATAAGCAAAAGAACTATAAAAGATTATAGCGATGAGTAAATCTATCAGATTATCCTAAGGTAAGGGAGTACTAAATTGCCCTATAAAAGAAGTAGTATATTGCCTTATTAGAACTATTCTAATATACTAGCCTTGGTTGTTTCGTTATCGGCTTACATCATTTATTCATCGTGCATAGTTCCGTGATCTGAGATTACCTCCATCCTGAGTTCTTAGATCTAAAAAGACTACTACCGATTTAGAAAAAGTGTAAAAGTTTAGTATTTTTCATTATATTTCGACATTCTTTCTTATTGTGACTAATCGTTGTGAGTAACGCATTCCCTGTTTTATATAAAATAAAGAGCATATTTTTTTTTAGCTGGTATAAGCAAGTTTTCCTTTTAGTTTATTCTTAGCTATAGTAGGTGTCTTATTCTATGCTATTATGCTAGCCGTAAAGAAAGTATACGCTCTAAAGTCTCTTTTAAATTATATTTAGTGTTTATATGGAAGGAGTTTTTGTTTGTCTTTGTTCGAATATCCATCTCCGGAAACAGGATTATCGCCTGAATTAGTCTATTTTCATAAATAATTTCATTTATGTCGTGTGAAATGTTTCTATTATTGTGTTGATTTCATTTACTCAATTCCTTCTATTCGTTTTGAACATCTATTTTCCAAATAAAGTATAGGTTATGCTGTTTTGATCGATCAATCTCAATTATTGAGTACCATACTAAATAAAAACTCTGGGTAAGAGGTAGTCATTATAGCCAGTACTGCTAGTCTAAAAAACTAAAGATTTCATGTATAGTAATAAGATACGGAGGTGTACTTTTTTTATGCTCATGTCATGAAGAGAGATAGAGCAGAATCTTGAACTAAGTGAATAAAGACTCATTAAAAGTGAATTCTTCGGTCGAAACCAAAGTTTTACGGGTACATTTTGTTGTACAATCTCCACGGAAACAACTATGGCAAATCCTAGAAATTGGTTGGTTGCTTGGCATAACATGAGTAATACATAGTACACATAAAAGATAATAAAGAAAAGGATTAAAGATTGAAAGAAGAGAAGGGAAATCTTTATACTTAGCAATTTTACCGATATACAATACATAGCGTACATTTTTCAAATAATATTTGATATTTTTTCTATAAAATATTATAAAACAGAAAGAAATCCAAACAAATTAATTATATGTAGTCTAGACAAATCACTAGTGCATGCTGGGCAAATCCCTCCTAAAAATCCCTATACATAACAACCTACACCTATAAAATAATTCCATACTTAATTAAGTACTTCTCGTTTAGTAACGGCACCAATACCTCTAATTTACGATTCCATGTAACAAACAAATTAGAAGAGAAATACAAAAATACCTATCATTTGTGGAAGGTACTCATTTATAGTCATTTAAACAGCCATAAAAAGAACCTCATGCTAGATTGTAGACTTCTAAACTCTTGTTTTAGTACTTGTACATTTATTTTCTCTGCCCCTAGAAATAGGCAAAAAAAAAGGACTAAGCATAATTAAAACATAGAAGTAAAACTAGGAAAAGTTTAACGCTTAGTACATAGCACGGATTACTTAGGATATTTAATCTAGAAAACAAACATGCTCTAAAAGAGAAGAGCTAAATAATTCCTTAATAATTAAACCGCAATTGAAAAGATTAAATCTAGAACTAAAACAGAAGAGTAAGAAGTAAGGTATAAAGAGTACAGAATCTAATAGTTCGTATTAAGAACTAGTTAATATTTGTCAAGTATCCTCCAACTCCAAGTATCTCATAGTGTATGAATTTCTATTAACCATCTTAGCTTCTACTACATAACTTAAAATAACTTAACACTTACTACTTTCTTTACTTTTTATAATTCTATATCTTTCTTAACCGGTTAAGAATTTTATAAAAAGTATAGAACATAGTACAAAAAAGGATTAATAGCTACTACACGACTGTGATCAATCTACTAATTGTGGGCATGTGAGCAACAAAAAAAGGTAAGCCGATAACAAAAAAAACAAAACCAACCAAGGCGTCTACTTCTTACTACTATTACGACTTTAAACTGCACTGTAGTCTCAAACTCATTTCTCTTTCTTGTCTTTATTTTCTTTTAGCCTGTCTTTATAATCAACTTTTATCAAGGGAAAGGAGATCTATTTCTTTGATTTTTACTAAAAAATACGACAGGTACTGGATACCTACCACTCGGCTAAAAGAGGAGGTGGAGTAAGGTAAGAGGCGCCGCGTTCACATACTTACATATCGGGTATAGCGGATCTAGAGCACGAAGAAGTATAAATGAAACTAATATAATAACACATAAGAGATAAGGTCAACTATGACTAATAAATTAATAAATAATGAAAGTGATCAAAATGATGATCCTGTTTCCAAACATAGATATTCTCGAATATAAATGAAGGAAAACTCTCGGTAGTCTCTCTCGTCTTGGTAGAAGGAAGATTTTACTTTTTTCTTTTCTATCTACTATCCATTTTTATTCTAATCTTTAAGAAGTTTGCTTGTCAGAAAGTAGATTAGATCACACCCTCGTTGCTATTCTTAATTGATTCTATATGTTTATTTATTACTTGTATGTACTTGCTTGTATTGTCTAGGACTTGTAAGTACGTCACTATCTCCTTCTATACTTGGCAAAGTCTTATATCCTATCCGTATTTCACAATTTCACAGAGTTAAGTACTACATGCCAGGGAGTCATTATCCTACTTCTTATTTGTTTTTGTTGGTATACTCGCCTCAATTCAATGAAGTTTTCCTCCCTTAGTCGCCTTTACCTAGGTGAATAGGTACTTTGGGAACATTATTTCCTTACAACGATAAGAGATATTTTTATTTTTTATCTATCAACTAGCTAGCCATTTAGCCATTTTCTAATAATTTATCCGAACAAGACGACACTAACTAATATCCAAAAAATCAATATTTAAGTAGAATAAAAAAGTATAGGTAAAATCTAATACAAGTATAGAGTATCTTATATAATTTAGTTATAAGAAACCAGAACAAAAGGAAGACCTGATATTCACTTATTTAATGCACGCAACTCAGTAAGTCGTAAAAATAAATGACGCGTACCATATACATAAATTCGTATATTTCGTATGTATATAATTAATAGAAGATGCGGCAGTTATTTGGTATTTTGGTGGAAACAAAGGAGGGAATAAGAGAATAAATATTTCAGGACAACCATCTTTACTTTAATGTACGTTATAAACTTTCCACGTTATTTTATTTATTATTTAAAAGAGATTGCTCTACTTTATTTATCTTGACTTTCTGTTGCATGCAAATCGTCTGCAATGCATATTGTGTTTCCCCTACTTACTACTTACTTCATAAAGTGTTGTTATATAGCTAGATCTGGAGTAATGCTTGTGCGATATAAGCTCTTTCTTATTAGTAATTAAAAAATTGGACTTAAAACTTTTACACGAGAGCTTAAACTATAAAGTACACTCTACAACAAATAATCTGGCTTGCATAAAATACTCTTCCTACCAGGGTGTTTTATTTATTACGGAAGTCTTTATTTCGTCTTTTCTTTAGTTTTAGTCTTATATTTTATATACTATACTTTTTCACTACACGATTTTATTCTATAAATTCTATTCTATAAAGTACAACTTTGAATTCAATGAAGTCTGGAATAAGTGAAGAATCTGCATCTGAGTTCAACTGGAATTATTTAGTATTTTTCTCTCCTCTCTTACTTAAATCTTAAATTTCTAAAAAAAGACAGGTGTTACTACTGCTTATCACTAGAAATATGTACCGAGTTGCCTTTCTTTCTTTCTTTCTTCTTCTCCGAGAATATTCATCATATTTTATTGGAAAGTTATTGGAAATATCATCAGGTGTTAGTGTTTTTTTAGAAGCAGTTTTTATTTTAGTTAGAATCTAGAACTTTCTCGCGGAAAATTACTAATTTGTAGAACATAGTTTGTAGTAAATAGATAGATAGATAGGTAGGCTCTTTCTAAATTGACAACAAACCAAAAAAAGGTTATGCATGTTTCTTGCCAGACCTCTTGTACAGGTTAGGCCTAAAAACAACATTTATTCTTATTTATTCTTATAATTTAGAAGTTTGGGGTAGGTAGAAGAAGGGGAGATCTAGTTCTAGGGATGCTAATCGAAAAGGGGCAAGGAAGAGGAAATTCAGAGAAAAAAATATATATATATATATATGATTAACGATGAATAGACGTCTTTACACCTTATAAACCATAACCTAACTAGTAAATCAAGTTAGACCAAAAAGGTCTACCTACCGAGCAATTATTATAAAATCTACTCATAAATTCTATGACATAAATAAACACCAAAAGCAAAAAGTAAGATTAAGTAGAACTTTGGTTGAGAAATACGAATAGTAAGTAATTTGTTACACTATCATCAAATACTACTCATGGAAATTCTAAGATCATAAATAAAAATGTTTTTAACCCCGAAAATATAGCGTTTTATATAGTATCATATATTAGTACTTATATTATTAAGGAGGAAATATATTAAACCTGTATTATATTAGACTTAGTTAGACTATATATAGGAAGGAGTGAAAAGCAACGAATAGAGTCCGTTCTTCTATGTTGAAGTATAAGTACAGAAAGATAAAAAGAAATATAGAATTTAAGGATCATAGATAAGAAATTTGTAATTAGTAGTATCGGACGACTATATGCGCAAAAGGGTACTCTTATTTATTAGGCCGTAGCCGTAGCAAATAATATTTTTGTTGGAAAGCATAGCATGGATTAGTGCAAAACAAAAAGTAATATTATTACAACGGAGTTCTTTATCTTTAAGTTGAACGTATAATTTAATAAAGTTACAGCAGAGATATAGAATATTTGAAAATAAAATATAGAAGCAATAGACCAGGGAAGAGATATTTCGAAGGAGTACGTACAGAAGATCAGAACATCATGCCAAGTAGAGACGACTTCAACACAGCAATTAGCAAGGAAAAACAAAAACCGTGGAAGATGCAGCACATCTAGTAATTCGTACGATCTCTATCTCTATAAGGACGATAGATAATAGATAAAAGAAGTGAAAACAAACTATAAGATACCCTTCGGATAAGGATAAATAGATACAAACAACTAGAGTCGCTTATTAATTAGTGTTTGTTATAGATAGAATTCCTTCCTGTTAAAAAGATAAAATATAATAGCAAGTAGCTCGTTTTCTTTCCGTCATGTATATAAAATTGTTACTTGTTATATAAAAGGTCCTTTTGTCTTCTATTTCAAGAAATTTATGGATACTTTCCTTTTCCGTATATAATTAGTACTGCGTGTCTACTTTCTTCTAAGCAATACCTTGTCCGTGCCCTACACCGTTTCGAAACCTTTACTCTAATCTCTAAGTACATTGACCCTTATTGATGACTAGTTTATACCATAAACGGAACAAATCCAAATGAATCACTTACTTAGGAAAGATTTTTTGTACGAGTTTAATAATTTAGATTTTTATACTTATGGTTCCCTATTAAAATAAAAGAAAAACACCTACATTTGTAAAAAAAATTAAAGTAATAAAAAAAAATAAAGGGCATCTAAGTTTACCACAGTATTCCTCTACTATTTTATCTTTATCCTATTCTATTCTGGTTTAGGCAGTCATCTAAGTGAAATTTATGAATAGGGACTTTTTTCTCCTCTGCTCCACAACTGCACAGAACAAAGTTATCTGTATTCACTAGCAGACCTACTTCAAGATCTACAATTTCATCCATATTTATCAATATCTCTAATCTCTATCTATTACTATATCTATATACGCAACAGCTTGGACATTATTCTTTATTACGCTAAATTATAATATAAATAGAAACTTCGTAAAAGAATGTGACACCAGGTACCGAGCACCAAATTAGCTGTGGTTTTTATGAATGAGATTTGCTAATAGCTAAGGTAGCTATTAGCTATAAGTAAGCCAATCCAAGTAAATACAAAAAGAGAAATAATATACAAATAAATGCAGATGCTAAACTAAAGTAGGGAATGCATAGATTATTACTACTCCAACTATCTTATCTATTAACGAAATAACGAAAATGTACAATTCTACTATCCTATCCTCCCTTTATTTATATTATATGCGCGGCTTTTGCTACTGTGGTAGTACCCGAATTTATTTTAAAGAAAAAGAAAGGATATATTTGGGATCGGGAGCATTGTTTGGATTAGTTTAGTTTTCATAACATAATTAAATTAAATAAAGTACGTCCCTTGAAATGTTTTATTATGTTGGATCACTCTCCCATGCCTATTAAGACAGAAGAGATAGGCTAACTCGTGTATTGATTGATTCAGAAATGTAATATACCTAATAACTAAATATGTGTTGTAGAAACGGAAAATAAAAAGGTAAAGAACTACTAAATATTATTATTATTTATAAACCGACTCTAGAGAGTATAGGAAGTAACCTTAGCACAGGATATATGGGGCATTCTAATAAATAATCCTTGTCCTATAAGGATATATATATAAGGGGTGGGATATCAAAAAAGACAAAGAAAAAAAAGAAGAGATCATCCAATGCAAAGCTATTTTAGACTTATAACTTAACTACAAAGTTTAACAAATCGCGTCATCCCACGTTTTGTGGAAGGAAATTCATTCGACTTCTTAATTATGGGCATTATTAGGTTGTAACCTTACATGATTTGAACATACATAGCAGCATACATATACGTCGTAGTAATAAGAATTGTGATAGTAAAGAATTGGATGGAAATAAATAAATAAATAAGGAATTCCTCAAAAACTTGGAGAAAGACATGAAAACATAGTACCGTTGCACCCGAAGAAGTGAAACATCCTTGTTATTCGTGGCTGTTGTGACTTATCATATCCTTACTACGTAGCCCATAATTCCATATTTCGTTCATATAGTTCTAATCTAACTCACACTGTCCCCTCTACTATAATATATATATATATTATACGAACTTATACTTATATTTTCTCACCTTGATATTTGTATGACTAAATAAGTGTATACTACTATGTTTCTACTATGGATTCATTTTTTACAACATTTGTGTTTTAGACCCGTCAAGAAGATCCACCATATTATAAATATAAATAAGAAGTTTACTCGGGTATTTTGGATATTTTATTATAAGTTATAAGTGCAGACTCAATTGTTGAAAGGACTACATATTGTGAAAAGGAAAAGAAGCACAGCCTTAATTTAATACTTTTGTATCTTTTTTTTTAGCTTAAATAAAAAAAAATAAATAGACAAATTGAAACAAAAGAATTAAGTAGATGCATCCATCTTATTTAGAATTTAAGTAGAAGGCGGAATATAAGGAACTAAGGTTGAGAATTTACTCTTGATCGACAGAGAAATGCAAAGACTCAACGTTAAGGAACCCACAAGAAAGGCGTGGAAATCTAGAAACTGAACTCGCTAAAAGCAAACAAAGTAGTGTAAAATAAAAAGAGGGTTATCCTGTGCACAAAATCGTATCATATAATCATATAAAGGAGGAAATTTGGTGAAAGAAAGACAAAGCCATCTTCCTTCTTACTTAAATTAAGGGACTCCTAAATACTTATATACTTTTTTATTATGTATGTTATGGGTTGATAACCAAGGCAAGACAGGGTTACTACATTTACATTTTTTATACAACATTCTTAATAAAGAAGGCAGTTATTGTTGAAAATAAAGTAGAGCAGCCTTATATATATATATATATGGAGTAGTGGGTATGTATAAGAGCTTTCGCATATTTTATACTTAGTTTAATTACTACCAAAGTCTTTATTAGTTGCTACTTCTTTTACTTACTATAGAACTAACTATAGAAGATCTCGAAGAAGACTAATGATAGAAAATCCAATTTATATCAATTACATTACTAAGAGAAATCAACTATTCTAAGCCTACTAAGTCTAATACTAGAATAAATAGTTTCTAGCTTTGACTTTATCCTAATTATTTATTGTGACTTATGAGCGAGTCCTTTATATTTGAGTACTCGAGGTTACATGAATTCTAGTAAATTATAATACTAAAAATAATATCGATATAGGAAACTTGGTCTGTTGTTGCGTTGATCTCTTTGCTCTTTATTATTTATAGGTACTTTCAGTATTGATTGATAAGGCAATCGTCGTAAGTAGAGTAGGCCATACCTCTTTTTTTGTACGTTTAAATTCATTATACATTTCACATCTCAAAATTTTTAGTCTTCATTATATAAATTATATAATTTACAAGGGAAACGACTGCTCACAAAAGAGAACTAGACAATATTTCCTATGGAAGAACGAATTAAGATGTTGTTATAATGGGTTAATTATTAATTAGATTCTTGTATGTAAGTAAACAAATGTGTACATTTGTTTTTTTTAACGATCTTGGAATTAAAATCTATGCTTGGGGTAGATATAATATCTGTAGTGTTTTGACTTAGTTTTAGTTCTTTGTTTGCTAAAGTTCTATAAACTCTATACTATAAATATCCATCATAAGTTGTTTTGTTTCAGCCACGGTATTCATCACGACTTTCTCATGTTTGATATACTAAGAAATGCCTTTTATTTTCCACTGGTAATACTTTGGAAGTACATTCAACAATCAGTAACAAGTCTGATTTCCATCTAGGTTTGAGAATAAAAGTTATATACCTGACATCCTCACCTAATGCCTACAAATAAATGTCCTTGCCTGAAGTTACGTTTGAGACTGTACCTACCTAATACCGAATAATATAAATATATCCCCTAAACAATTCTAGTACTTCCCTATGTGGATTTTATCATTTCTTAAGAGTCATCTAGTTAACAGGCTTATTGGGGACTTTGCTATCTATATTCCAAAAATAAATAGAATGTTCTCTTTTCACAAACAAGGTTGTCCTTGTTTTATACTTACTTTTTTGTCTTCTATGTCTTCCTTCCTACCGCTTCTATAGGTCAAGCCCAACAAACAATCTACTTTCTTTCTTTGTTTTCGCTTTTAGCATGTTCTAATCTGGATGTACTGGAACTTATTCTTGTTACATGTATAAATTTCTCTTCTTTTGAAAGCAGAGCATACCATGGTTTTTGATATTCTTATTGTAATTGTAAACAAAACGTTTTTGGTTTTTAATTCTAAGTAATAACTAAGTAATAAAAGCTAAATAAATTTCTAGAGAAGTTTAGCATAGGCTGTAAATGTTAATTATAACTAAAAGATTAGTCCAAACCCAAAGGAAGTATAAGGGAATATGTCCTTCCATAATTAGCGAATAAAACATTTCCTAAAATAATAGGACTAGGATCCCTGTCTTTTGGTATAGCAGTTAGTTACTCTTCTTTCTAGAGAATATGAATATTTTGCATTTGAGAAGCTTTCCTACCACTACAATAAGGTTAGATTAAATGTGGTTTCGTTTCTTAGGATTACAGCAGCAATTAAAATACCGATCTTCTCTTTTTATAATATAATAATAATACCATTTCAAGAATATTCTCTCTCTTTCGATATGATATCCAACGTTTTCATTCGTTTTCTTTCTATAAATAAGTATATGTCTCAAATACATTTAACTAGGGTCTCTTTTTTTATACCCTTCATCAAAGTGTGCTATAATTTGTTAGAGAAATGTACGCTTGCTGTACTAGGAATTGTAGGTATTTGACGGGTTATTATATTTAGAGACAATCCTAGGTCGGTAAGAGAAGTTATAGATTAGAGCGATTATACTAGGGAAGGGCAAGGAAAAGAATTAAAACAAACTAACTCGTTTTTAAATAGTGAATAGAATAGGAAGACTACAAAAAGTCGTTATAATTATAATATAAATAATTCTAAAAGAAAATAGAATATCTGTCCACGGTAGAATGACACTACTCCTTAGTAGTTACGCCTTGTCCGTTTTCTTAACAAAGTTTTGGGGTAAAGGTAGACATATAGAGCCTTAATAACACAATTTTGTATGCATTTATAAAAATAAAATATGCGCTTTTTACGACTTACTTCTTTCATTATGTCCTTCCATCCAATCCCGAGGTCCACCATATCAAGAATGTTTCTTCTAGAAAGTGAAAGTGAAGATTCTACAACCACTTAAATTACGTATTTCTTATAGGAGTGAAGAAATAGTAGCTATTTGGCAAATAAGATCTTTTCGAAGTTCTCCACCTGTTGTATTCTCGTATCTTTGAGGCGTTTGTAATTGGTATTAGTACTAAAAAGTTACTAAAGTAAAGAATACACGATTAATCTTCTAAGCAGCCTTCATCTCCTCTTATCTAAAACCTCTCTTCCAATACTGTCCTGTCATGTAGTCAAAAAAGTCAAAATAGTACTAACGTGCACCGATTACTTGTTGTTACCTTACTTTAATATAAACTTATATTACATAAATTTAAGTACTGCTCGATGACTTCTAAACATAAACAAAATAGAAACGCGTGCAGGTAGTAAGCGAATATTCGATACTATATAAAATGGCACAAAGAACAACAAAATCTACAGACTATTATGTTAGCATAAGCATATAAACACAAAAGTTCCAAACAGTAGAGCTGCCTTATCTTAGACTTAGACTATAAAATTAGCAAGGAATTGCCCAGTCATTAGAACAACAATAGAAGAATTTCTAATCAAACAGCACTCAATAAGTCCAGAAGATCAAAAAGTCGAGAAGAAGTACTCTTTCTTTATTTAACGCGGTTTCGGCAGCTAGAAAAGTTCAGCATAATAGGAAGTTTCTTACTTCTATGATCATAACAATATTGTGTTATGTCTTAGTAGTGGCAGTCGAGTTCCTCCCTTCTTTCTATAGTGTACCTTTCTTTATGATTTATAAATATTCCTTCTAACAACCATAGAATTGATTGAATCTTTATTTCGTGACTTTTCTTCGCTTAATTTAGTACCCGTTAATATAGAATTCCTTCCTCGATTGAGGATGAGTTTAATCTTTAGAATCTTTTTATAAACATATTTATTTCAACTCTAGAATTTCCAACCTTGAATTTACTGTCATTAAACTTACAATGTTTCTTTTGACATATTTTTGTGTACCGCCGCGTGGCAATTAAGGTAAGCCAGTGTCAACCTTTTCAACTCGACCTAGCATATAAAAAGAGCCACTTTGTCACACATAATTTGTGCACCAATACCTGGCAATCCCTGTGCAACCCTGCCCAGCCTTACTTAGGATTCGAACCTACGACTCCAAAAAAAGATTGCTCGACTCGACAAACCTCTCGACCCGTTTTTAGGTCATTTCTGGCTAATCGAACGATTTTAGACCAATTTTCAGCAGATTTTGCTATGCCTCTACGGACAGGCAAAACTAGGCCCGAAAAAGAGCGCTAGAAAAACACGATTTCCCTTCTAGAATTAACGAAGTCACGTATAGAATCTCTTTCTTTTCTCGTTTTCTAGTTGTCATAAGCCCCAATTGGATAGTAAATTATTATTGGCTTTGTTGTATTAGTCTAGTTTATATGGAAAGTGGAAAGATTCTTTTTCTTGTCTTGATAGGATTTGATAGAATAGGTGTTCATTTCGCTCTTGTATTGGTACCTACGGATAGTTTTTTATCTATATTCCATAATTGCTATTATAAATTATAAATGGTTTTTTCGTGTGAATGTGAATATAGGTGCTGTGAGTACAGAAAAAGTATATGAGTATATCCTTGTTTGTCTTGTCTTATATTCTTAAAATCTACCATCTTATCTATAGTAGTACTTTAACTTGTCCTGATCTATACCTAATATCCTATATGTCAAATAATTTTGTCTTAGCTAAACATCTTAGTATTCTTTCCTTATTCTAAGTCGACAGTCATAAGTTTCCAATATATCACTTCATTTTACTTGAGGATAAAAAGAAACTTTTGTAACCACCTATCTGTTTTTATTCTTTGCACCACTTCTATCTTCGTCTTCCTTATTTATGCCTTATAGCTTATAGAACATGCGTTTGGATTAATAAATGGATCCGTATATAATATTTAAATGAGAGAAGTATAGAATTCTGTATAACCATGTTTTTGATTAAATTTTAGGTAGAGTGCCTTTTTTTTTCGGTTACGTAGATTATCTTGATGAGTATTGTGTACGTCATATTTATATCTTGGGTGTTTGCTTCTCACAGACAGAGTATTAGTTAGTTTCTGTATGTAGTAACGTATATTTCTTCCTTCACACTGTTGTTTACTTGTCCTATAAATCCTAAATAATGAGAAGATACAAAAAACAATGTAATGTACTCGAGAAGTAGCTGCTTCTTGCATCCATTGATTGCTATCTAAGAATAAAAGGGAATACCCATAGTAATCAATAGTACCGAACATGTAACACGGTTGAACTTTTCATAGATATAAATAAGTCTTGGAAACTCATATTAGAATTCACATATACCTCGTTTTTTACATATATTACCAATTATTAGAGTTATGTCCAAATATGTTCAATATGTACTTGATGTATGGGTGTACGTAGATCCAACCCTTCCTTACTCTTAAACTCTTAAAGCCAATCAAAATTATAGTAAGAGCATAGTTATAGTTTATCACACCTAATTTGCAAAGTTATTCCTATTCTCCTGGGAGTTTGCCTACTTAATTTACTCCTCTCCTATGTCTATCTAGTTGTATTTCTTTTAGTATTGTAGGGGGATAGGAGGTATAGGATCACATTTAATAATTTATAGATTGGTGCAGAAACGCCATGTGTATATAAAACTCTCAAACCTATGTGGGGCAATTCCTACGTTACGTGTATTTAGAAAATATCAGTGACATTGACTTCATTTATCATCTTACAAATTACAAATATTCCTTCCTCTTCTAAGCTCCTTCTAAAACATAGCAATAATAATAATAATAATAATAGTTACATAGTCTCTCTAAGTCTATCGGGAAATATGGTAAACATAAATTCAATAAGCATATGAGTTGATGGGCTGTCTTATATCGTGTACTATACTCTTTCTTCTATTCTTCATTAATTTCATTAATAGCATTCTTTTATTTCCATCTTAGTGACTGCACTCTACATGTTCACTTCTTTGCTTGATTGGTGATTAGATCCTTGTGTACTATTTATTATCTTTATTTATCTTTAGTTTCGACTCGCTCTTATATTATTGTTGGCTTCTTCGAGATGTTACTCGGTTGGATATTTTCTTATATTACACGTGTTTCGTTGGTACTAGAGAGGTTATATATATATATATAAAAGTTATAATAAATAAATAGAAATAGGGAGTAAGTAGAGGTTAGGAGGTGACATCCAGAATAGGACTACACGAACTCGAAGGAGAGAAAGGCCAGTACGAATAATTCTTAAAAAGATACTTAGTTTATGGATATTGAAGACTTCCACGTTTCCTTCGTAGTATATTGCAAGCGATCCTTTTGTTGGAGTCTTCGTGAAAACACAATGCGGTTTCTTTCTCCTCTATATTCATTCTATTCTATGTAACTATGTAGTAAATTAAAATGTTAATTAAATTGTGCATTTCTAAGATTTCTATATGATTGCCCTTTAATACGATATATAGATTATTTGACCAAAACAACTTTCTTATGCAGACAGAATAAAAAGTACATTCCAACTCCACCGTTATACCTCGCCTATTTCGTTCTATTTCTACGACTAATCGATAAAAATATTCTTGGTGGGTTGAATATATTATCATTCCTTTATTCTATGCTTAGAGTTACTTAGTTATCTGTTCTATTTCTTACGTCTACATTTAGATATTAGATGTTCTTCTTTATCCTCTTTGACTTATTATGTCTAATTGTTCTAATATCTAATAATTATATATCACACACCTGCTACGGAATCTAATTCTTTTCATCTATTTCCTCCCCCCTTTTTTTTTTATACTTTTATTACTCAATTTGACTTCATGTACTACTTGAGAGTTCCTTAGTTTGAGAGTTTTAGGATTATTCATTCCTTCTATTCTTATTCTAACAACAAGCACGTTATGGAAGAAGGTTGCTGGTAGCTAAATATTATTGATGTTAAGGGATAGGATAAGTGTAAGTGTTTAACTTTTCTATCTTGAAGAAGAAGTGCAGTCGCTCATATGTCGTTTCTGCCTAGGTCTTATTCGTATTCGTTCATATAACAAGAAAAACTGCCTCAGCTTGGTGCAACGCCTAATTTCTATGCTTTCTTCTTGCTGTTTGATTCTTTTCTTACCTCTTTATAGTCTGACCTATGCTCCGAAGAGTCTCAATCCAAGACAAATTGTTTCGAGTTATAGAGATTAATCCTTTTCACTTGCACTTTTTCGGGTTTAAAACTCTAAGCATTTCCTACAATTTCAAGAATCCTTTACTTTAGAAACTAATTTCGTACAATCTTGAAATGTTTCTTATTCTTATTATACGTTGTTATACCCAGGAATCTGTTCCTTATTCTTTCTTTTGTTGGTGGTTTTTATTCGCTTAGATCTTAGTAAACCCTTGTATTTTTCTTTTTTAGGCTCAAAGAGATTAATTACAACTGCTTCTAAATTAAATTAGATCTACATTAAATGAATTTAGAACTGCTTCTCTATTATACGTTACTAAGGCAAGAAACCATGACATAGAAAATTTATCAAGAAGAAAAGGTTTGTACACTTCTTCAAATGGATGGATATTTTTAGATATTAACTCTTTATCAAAACAAGGCAGACGTAGCAATAAAAGATTTATTTATAACCTCTAGGACTAAGGTAAATAAAAAGTAAGAGGTAAGAAAGTATTCCACTATATTTAGTTATACTATAACCTGGGCGAGTCGTTAGTTGTAGCTTGTAATTGGTAGAATCATCTTTTACAAATATTCATTGCTAAACTCATAGTTTGTAGTGTAGACCTAACCCGTTGGTTGTAATGTGTGTTGTTATATTTTTTGTGTAAGAGTACTGAACTTATTTGTCATGACAAAGTTAGAATAAAAAGAACATAGAATGCATTATTTAGGAATTCGCTCTTAGCCTAAAATAGAAATTATTAGAGATTAGAGAAACTATTATCTCGATTAGATCATTTACTAATAAAGCGTTTGCAAGCTAGAAAAATCCTATGAGACTACCTTCCAAATACCACCGGTCAATAAATAGAGTAAAGAAACCCCTACACAACATGATACTATCTTTCAGTGTAAATATATAACTAACATTGTAAAGCTATATTTTTTCGGTATAAAGATAAAAGCTGTGAGTTAGTTCCTTTAAAGAAGTCCAAGTGAAAAGGTTAGGATTTCTGACGAAAAAAAGATAGGATAGGCACGCTTTATGTATTTCATTCTAAGTTCTTCTAAGGAAAGCAAAGAAAGAAGTTAAGTACTAAATATTATATAGTATCGTCGAGGATTCACTATTATCTGCTGAACTCCCGAAAGTCTATAATTAATTGTCAATAAATATTGGTATTGATCTTGGTTGGATTACTACTGCTGGAGATATTGACTGTGACTGCTCCACTCACTGGTCTAACTTTGTTGGATATTTCTTCTATATTTGAAGTTGCATTTTCAACATCGGTTGGTTTATAAGTGTGGTACTCCTGGTTAATTTAATTAGGAAGGCACTATGACATTGATATGTTGGTAGTACTAAGAAAGAATGCCATTTTGTCTAATTCTAACAAATCATTAACCAATGAATATAACGCACTAGAAATGAAATTTGCGGTAAGGTAATCATCTCCACCAACAAGGTATTAGTTTTTTGGCTCAAGGAAGGACTTAAAGAAAACTGCCTAGAAGACTCAAAGAAGAACTCTAAGAGTCAATTAAGAAGAATAAAGAGTAATTGGAAAGGAAATAAGAATTTTAAGACTAAGATAATTATTATCCTTATAAGAACTTATAAGAAAAGAGCCTCTATGACTAGTGACTAGAGAGCCAGTACTACAGTGCAAGAACAGACAAAGCAGCCAAGGTATCTTATTTTCTTCTTTCTATATTCTTCTTTGTTTATCATAGTTATATAGTTAAGTTTATACTATTTTTTTCTTTTATTAGTTTCCCGACGAATTCTTTAGGGCATGGTGATTCTCTATACATGAAACGAAAAGAACTAAGGTTGTCAATTATTTACTACGTCAACCAGGTAATCAACTTCAAGGTAATTCTTTTCCAAGAGAAGGCTCTACTTTTGATTATAGCTTCTTTTTAAGATCTAAAATAACTAATTATTGGTAGTTTAGTAGTAGCAACTAGAATTTCTTATCTTATCATATCTGAGACTAAGCCATTCCAGATCTCTTCTAATAAGGTAGGTTTCTTTTTTTATAGTAACCCAGTAATTGTAGGGAGTTATGTCCTTTTAGGTCTGTGGTATTCCTAGCCATATATCTTTCTCTTTGTATTATTTTAATTGCCTAGCTCTAGTATTTCTTCGTATTTAATAAAAATTTCATGCATAGACTTGTTAGTTCTTTTGGTGGTAAGTATGGGCCGCACTCTTTTCGTGATTTTCTATTTATCGTGAGTTTCAATAATTAACGTTGTTTTCCTTTATTTCTAATTTGGCTTTATAACTTGTTTTGGAATATAGTATATTTATATATGGTATTTACTTCTTTTCGTATATATATATATAAAGTCCTTATTACACTCTCATAAACAAATTGCTTTTCGGTGATAATTCCTCTTCTTTATTTCTTTCCTTTTATCTATGCCTATATACTTAAAGGTTTTTTCATAGATGTTTTTTTGTAGGATACGAACAAGATTACTTAGAAGATAAAAGAGTAGGCACGCAGTACTATAAAAACGTGTATAATATTTTTTTAATAAGTCGACCCGCAAGTAAGAATATATAGATAAGACGTACATAATATGGTATAGGTAGGCATAAACTACTTTCTTTAATTAAATAACCGATTAGACATGCTTAAAACAAAAAAAAAAGAACTAAGTTAAATATTTCTATCCCTTTCCTTACTACTTAGGGCGGAATTTGGGGCAACACATCTCATATTCCATATCCCAACTTTCATTTAGAAACAAGGTTTTTGAGAATTGTTTCGCCCTTCTTCTTTGAAATTACTTGAATATGAAAGCTATAATAACAAGCTAACAAGGTACTCGAAACACGGATATATCTTACTATGCACTGTGCATTTCCGAAGCCTAGTTATATAGTCTAGTCTACAGATATTAGTAGTACAATTACAATTATACAATCCAAATTACGTAATAACTGTTCTGTTCCTGTGTTTGCTACTTTCTTTATAGCTTTATAGAGGCAGGAAAATGTATGAGGATTTAAAACGTTGTTTAGAGGTCTTTATCAACAATCTACCGTGAAGTTATTTTGAGGGACTCTAAAAATGTATGTAGTATTTGAACCTTCTACTTCTAATTCATATATCGGTGACTTTTTAACTATGAAGGACAACACGAATATAGCACATTTTATTTCCATGCCTACCTACCTAACTCATAACTAACTCATGCATGATTTTTTGTCCCTTATCTTATACCGTACCGAGTTAATAAGAAATTTAATCCTTTTATTTTAGCTCTTAGTCATTTTTATTTGCACAGTTCTAATTACTTTATTCTGTTATAGAGTTGCTGTGAGTACGAATAGAAATCTTTTTGCTACTAGTTATAAGCCTTGATACTAAATGAAATAGAAAAAGAAATGCCTAAGATAGATATATCTTTCTTCTCTTACCCAATTAATAATTTTAGAAAAAGAGAGCAAAAGCTGGGCCAAATCATAGCATATTCAATCTCTATACACTGGGATTTTGGTAACTCTATATACTATTATGTTTATCTATAGAATGAATATATATAGTAAAGACAAGTCGAATAATAACTTAACTGCTCGTTCTATCCATAAAGAAGAGAAAGAAGAGGTCCTTGTAGGGAATTGTACATATTTTCTAGTTGCTCCACTTAATGCTTGTTGAGTTTCAAATCAAATTTCTTAGGAAGATTTCTCCGCACTATCTATTTTTACACAACTATTATTATTTTATTAGTTGACTTTTCTTATTCTATTAAGGTACTTCTATACTTCTTTGTAAAGTAAAGCAATATTTATTAAGCCTTTTACTTATTTTTTGTTTTGGGCTTTTTTTTTTTTCTTTTTTAGGCAGATTAATTATTAGTAGAAATTCTTTCTATTCTATATTCTTTTCTTAGTTAACTTTGCAGACTATGGCGCTGTAGGACATTGTATAAATCTCTTATCTTAGATCCAACATTCTACCATTACTACTAAAAATATAGTTGTTCTTCCTTCCTGTCAAGGTTATTCATTACTGTACTGTAGTTAGAAAATCTGAGTATTTTAATTATACAACAAATCCTACCTTGCTTTTAGTTCCACATAATTTATCTGCGATGAATGAATATGAAAGTTTATGCTAAATTTGTACTTTGTGGGTTGTGATAGAGGAGGTTTTTTACGTGCATGCAAGGTATAATTAAGTGTGCCTTGCTTTCTTCGACAAAAAGTAATTTAAAAGAAATTATCCCTTATCCCTTCCTCTTATAAGGTTTATAGATATAAGAATATTATACATACAGAAAAGCCTGATTAAAAAACAACTTCCTTGATAACAAAAAACTTTTGGGTAATTTACTCCCTTGTATTATTAATCTTAAAATTACAGACTCTATATATAATAGCACTTCTTTGGCAGATTTATAGAAAATATATAAAAGTGATAGCTAGAATATAAATAGAATCTTTTGACTAAAATAAATAAGAGTTTCGGAGATATAGTACCCGAAATAGAGGAACTTTAGTTTATAGGGATTACAGACATTTCAGAAGTAAGAGGAAAAAAGTCTTAGAAAAACCATATCCAAAATTATAATAATAAATAATAATAAGTAAGGTCCGAGGAAAACAAAGCTCTACGTCAATTAAATATAAATAAGATGAAGGGTTTACCCGCCACAAGTTCATAAGTGTTCATAAGTAATAAATTAAGGAAAGATCAAAAGTTGGGAGAGCATATTCTTTATTCTCTCTCGAAAATATGACAGTGTGTAATCAGGGTGTTGCTATATTGTATTTATTTCATTAGAATTATATGTTTGTTGTACGGACTTTTCCTTGTAGGTATGTATATAAATCGGTGCTCTGTTTGTCTAGTTTTCGTGCTCACAATAATAGCGGGTGTTTCGATGTTAGCTTAATAAATAGGGGTCATTAGGTCCAGAGCGAAGGAAGGGTGTTTGCGAGAAAGGCTTGTTTATAGAACCATCTGGTGAGTGCAACAAGGAAAGTAGAACTTATACCAGCGAGCGGAGCATTCACGCCGATACAAGCAGCGACTCTATGAATGAAATTCATTTCTATTGTCTCTATATACGTAACAAAAATGGAGAAAACTTATTCTATATTTATTATTTAGACTATATTTAGAAATTATTCTATAAATTTTAGAGTCAATAAAGGCGTTGCACCAATCAAAGACAATATTCTAAAATTAAATACAAAGAATGCAATATTAAAGTACATAATAGAAAATGACTGTTCTTTGAGATGTATTCTACAATAAGTGCACAACAATAATATCTTAACTTTCATTTCTTAATGACTTTTTATCTTGTGTGGGATAAGCGTTTAACCCAAAATGAATAACTTCTAATAACTTATATATATATAATAAATAGTTGGTCTACTTATGATCCTTCTGTTTATGTTGTATATTTGGATTTGTCTTGTATAATATAGAAAAGAAATAATACGTGTATAGATATTGTGATATATGCTTATGCTTTGGTATGGTATGTTTTTTCTCCTCTTTCTTATAGTTATGTTCTTAATACTTAATAATTATAGTATTCCTTTTCCTTTCTATATCTTCTTTTCTATCATAAAAATGATTTGTAACTCTTTAGGATTGGCTGCCTTGCTGTGTTTCGTTATTATATTCCACTTTTTTCATTTTCTCTCGTTTACAAGTCTCAAGTATAGAAATACAAAAAACATGTATGAACTTTTAGTCGTTCTTGAAGTCAATATGGTGTTGCACCAACGTAAAAAATTTAGAGGCTTCTCTCTTTGCTCTCTATTTTACTTTCTATTCTCTATATTCATTGACTACATGCAAGGATTCTATTAAAACCGGATGGAAGAGTACACACCCTTATTATTTTTATATCGGTTATATCAAGTCTATAGATTAGATACGTTAGGCATACTCAAAAGGAGAATCTTGACCAACTGCACGCACAAGTCTCCTTCTTTACTTATTATTTTCTTATCTATACTACATTGTAAATTAGAAGTACCTATTTTTGTTTTGTTTACACATAAAGCACCAAATAGAAGAATATACAGATACATGTCACAACCCCTAATACTATGTAAAGCTATGTATGTAAAGGGTGGAGTAATGTAAATGCCCAAGCATAAACCATTTCTACCAAACCTCTTAGATTCTATTCTCTCTATTCTATAAAACTATATAAAATTGTTAATTGGAACAAGTAATAAATAACCAAAGCTAACAAGAATTTAAACTAAGGAATTAATAATATTAATATAAAGGATAAAGTACTCGTTAAGAAATTACACAGAAGGAAGATATACCACAGAAATTTTAGGATTGCGCCTCTATATAAAAAGAAATAAAAGTCCTAAATTAAAAAATACGAGTTATCCGCCGTATTCTTACGTATTCTTATAGGTACATTTTTAATATAAACAGGAGATATCGGCATTCATTGTAAACTTGTTAGAAGGGAAATATACAAATACTCAATCAAATACTAATAATAATACACAGTATCAAATCAAAAAAGAAGAATCTAGCATATTTCTATTATAAATAATAAGAAATAGAAGAGGAATAGGAATATCAAAGACAACCCCAAAGTGAGTTCACCTTAATAAAGTTTATACTATACGCACGACAAGTTCTATCTAGCCTAGCCCTATTATATTCCTTTTCCCTTATACCCCTTATACAATACAATATAAATACAGAGCACTCCCTTTAATAACCCACCATATCCATATTATCTAACAAAGACTAACAAACAAAGAGGAAAGCAATGCAAAGCAGAGAAGAACTACTCATAACTGCTTATTCCAAAATAATTCTTGTATTTATACAACTTTTCTAACATACTACAACAGGTTAGTTTAGTCTTCGAGTAAGGAAGGGAAGAAGCAACTCATAGCAGATAACTTATTTGGTAATACTGTGGAACTCGGAATAGAAATACAATACAGCGGACATTACAGACATATAGAAGATTAGGGAGAAATACAGAAAGGCAGCCCACCAAAGGAATAGAAACAAGCAACTAAGAACAAAGAAGCCTTCCTAAGCTAACTAATAGAACTCAGTATAACATTCATAAAACATCTTCTCTAAGACATATCTAAGACATAAACATATAGGATTCCCCTGGAGAATACTTTCTCGAGTTTCTATGGTATTCAAAAATCCTGGACGTGGGATAAACGCTTACTCAAAATGATACTTAATTTATTAGATATTAATAGATAAAAGAGAGAATCTTCAGGAAAAAGGTTGTACCGTATTGTCTCATAACTTGAATTTATTACCCTATAGAATTAGACTATGTAGGCTTAGTTTAGACTATTTACTATTTAGGCCTAAGTAGTTAGGAGGAAGATATAACAAGAAAATACCGAGAGCTACAAGTGGAATATAGCATTATAGACAATCCTAGAATATAAAATTAAGAAAGGTAGAATAGACTCGAATTTACCCGTAGTACCTATTTCCATCTCTGCTAATAACTATTTATTGGAATTAGAACTGCCAATTTACTCTTTATAGTTTAGTTGGCCCTGTTAGGCTAGAAATATTATCCATACCCACACCCGGAAACAGGATTGCTTTATCACACCAAGAAGAGTATTCAGAATCTTTACTTTGTCCTATACGCACTATAGCATTTCTAAAAGTTGGATCTTTATTTACCTCGTTTATAAATATTGTTTATAAATATTGGAAAAAAGGAGAGGCATCTAAATTTCTATGTCCTAATAAGAAAGAGTTTTGAAAATATAGTATTGCATTAAGAGTATTATTATCCTTCACTTAGAGTTGTTCTAAAGCTATCGAAGTAAAAACTGTAGAAATAATAGGCCCTTATTTTATTTTTTAATGAAACAGCGTATAATAGGAAGTAAGTACTCTTCTCCCACAAAGCAAGATGTAGATATATTAAGAATTGCTTCTGTGTTGTACTCCAAGAGAAACGGAATGTAAACTTTATACATAAAGAAAGACAACTGAAGGTAAAGGATATAATACGACTATTGATTTTTACGCTACTATAAAAGAAAAGCTACTATTAATACATACCTATACCTGTAACTTCTAAAACTTTTAATTAATGCAAGGCACTAAACAGCTATCTATATGAGTGAAGAAAAGCATGCAAGGGTTTCTCTAAAATACAAATAGATCAATGACGGGGTGAGGTGAGGGAAGTAAAGGATGGAGAGAGTTAAGAGTAAAGTAATAAATAGAACAATACATAGACATATAATAAATAGAAGTGTAATCGAAAATAAAATAACTAATTGAACATTGCCCAGTTTTGTCTAGCAATACATCTCTCCCGATAAAGTATCTTCTACAACAGTAGTTTTTTGTACTAGTTCTAAATATTACGATGAATAGTTCTTTCTCTCTTTACCAAATTCTTTATTAGATACTTTCAGATTAACCCTGTACATCTAAGAAGCTAACATCTATAACCAAAACTAAAACGAATAGAATATAAATTAAATGAGTCCAGTCTAAGCAATTTATACCATAAAGTATACAAACTATAAAGCAGTGAATACACAAACACAACTAAAAAATAAATACTTCAACCATTCTTACAAAGGAAACGTCGAAGTATTCAATCCAATATCAAAATAAAATACAAGGCAAGGTGTGTTAAATGAATAAATCTTATAACGAAGATCACCTATACAAGAAATGAGACTCCCTCGCTTAAGTCCTATAACTATTTATAAACATAAAAAATGCATTCTAAAATTTTTAAAGGAAACCAAACCAAATCCTGGGAAAAGGGTTGAAAGTATTATGCCTAACAAACTCAAACTCTATGAAAAGGACTTACCCAAATTAACACAAAAAAGGACGTCTTATCTTATCTTATAGAGCATGTTCTTCATTTAAAATTTAATGTAAGATACTAACCCCGTTCCTCCTTATATCCCTTTAATTATCTAGGGCACCCTCCATTTAGATATAAAAATATTTAGTTATTCCCTCGTAGATCGTGATATATGAAGCAACTTGTGTGTATGTTATTAGTTATTGTACTTGTAATATGAAATTGGAAGTATGTTGGCTGGCTTATTAAATAATACTATGTAAGCAAGTTCTAATGAGCCTGTTAGAAAGTAAAGGTTATAGACCGATATAAAAAAGAGTAAGTATAATACATATACCAACGACGCCTAGCTCTAAGATAGAAACCAATATGACATGTCAAAGGCAAAGTAATCCAACTCCGACTCAACCCTTAACCTATTTTTAATAACCTATGGCAGACTCTATTCTTATCTAATTCTTTCTAGAAATTTATTCTAAAATGCTTAGGAACTACTCTAAGAAATATATATATACCCTGGAGTTAGGACAAGTACTAAACAACATAGATGAAATCATACAAAAAAATAGAAGTAAGTTCACTAAATACTTAGTCAAGAAATTAGTCAAATAGAAAATAGAGAGTCGAGTCTAACTAAGCAATTTTTATATCATCAATATATCAATATAAAGTAGTCAGTATGTATACAAACAAGGCTAAAATACTTTTTTTTTATTACGAAAGAAGGATCCAAAAAACTGAGTTGTTAATCCTTATAGATTAGAAAAAGAAAAGCCTACAATCAATCCTATTTTCTAGTCTTACTAAATACAGGTACACGACGGGTGCAAGCTGTATAAAACAATTTTATACCTCCAAATTATCCTAGTTACTCTTAATAATGTTCTAAATTATACTTCTTCGGCGGAAAATACTAAAAGTCAAGACAAAGAGAAATACAACAAGATTGTTAGAAACAAAAGTTCAAAAAGAATCTAGGATTCTATGGGATTAGTTCACTGATTAGAGGGTGGCTGGCGGAGATCTATAATTTTATACTATGAATTAAGTTAATTAAGTAGAAGAAAATAAATAAGGAGAAAAATAAGAAGAAGTAAAATGTCCAAAGTTAGTGAGCTGAGATCAAGTTGAAATAAGGAAGAACAGCTCAAAGAGTAATAAGACAAATAAAATCTATACCAACTAATAAGGAAGTCGCTTATACGTATTAATCTAATAGCTAACTAATATCTAATACACTACCAAACTATGAACTATGAAGGATATCCTTTTTTTTAGATAAGCTATTATTTTATTATCGTCGTCAATTCCATTTAATTAGTTATTGTTGTCAAGTTAGATTTCCCCAATCAATAAAGAGATAAACAAGTCACAATTCAAAGTCACCACGGCAAAGAAGTTTGGAATCGCAGTTGTAGCAAAGGCCCTTATTAAACTGTAAAAAGTATGTAATAAATAGGATTGAAATCGATTTATTAGAAAATTATAGGAAGAATACCAGTATAAATACTTATAAATACTAAAGTAAGAAGCTTAAGGCATAACTGCTAAGGTAATAATAATTACTAAAAAGAGTGCTTAAGGAATGAATGAGGCAAACAAGGACAAGATATCTTACGGTCTACAACGAAGATTACCCACCAGTAACTTTTCCAACTCATTTATACACAGTTCCTAAATAAAGTTCATGTTCCACTTATAACTCGTCTATATTATTACTACCCCATAGAATGTTTTTTGTAAGAACAAACTAACTCGACATACTACCAATATCCACTTAAGAAATAAAGTAAAGAATGGACAATATTACTTCTTAGTTCGTAAGTAGGATATAATAAATCTTCAAGATGAGTAATGGAATATTACTACCAATTAAGAAATGAAGAATCTTCAGAAAAACTACTAATTATGGAGTAAAAATACTGCAAGAAATATGCCTAGTATTGCTTGCTAGAAAGAAAACAACTGCAAAAAGACTATTTAATTATCTTTTTATCGTACTTAACATTAGTTTATAATTAGTTTTTATAGTTATAGTTCTGTAAAACCCGAGTCTTTGCTTTGCATATATGTGTGTGTTGGTTATGAACGAAGTCGATAAGAAAAGGAATTCAAGCACGGATTATAGAAATTATAAGTAATTCTTTCCTTAACATTTGATCTATTTTGGGTACAGTATTGGTCACTATTCATTCATTCTATAAATTATTATAAGTTATACTACAATACGGGTTAATTTAATGTTGTCCAGTCCGTGAAAAATATTCATTCCTTTTATCTTCTTGTTTTACTCGCAATTTTTACTAGGCACTAGGGGCATTATGTGTGATCTTAAACATAACCGTCGATTCTTTTTACACTGGGAATAAAAATGAATATAAGGCGAAAAGTATTTTCCAGAACAAATCGACTTCAAAGACTCTAAATAACAATGAATTAACAAGGAACAACTCTTCAATCATATCTATGGTAAAATAATACAGCAGTAAATTCAATCGATATACTTAGTAGAGTTAGGCTATTCCCATTGTTGTAGGTAGCTTTATTATCTATGGATCTATGTAACCTTATGGGAGTCATGTATAGGTGTGGACTTTTTAGGGTGTCGTCATCATTTATAAGACATTATGAAATATAACTGAGTTTTCTCGTTCGGAATAGACCCTGTGGCTAAATAAGGGGGTAACCCAGGAATGACACCCTATATCTATCTCTTTGAAATATTAAAGATTAAGTCAGAAAGGAGCGTACAGAAGTATTCGACTGTTAATTTTTAGATGCATTCTTAACAACTAAAAAATCGACTTCTTCCTTTTTTCCGTATTTCTTTCGATTCAAGACGTGTTAATACTTCACATATTTTACATGCTAGATTTTTTTGCATATCTAAAGTTACACTCTTTTCCCCGCTTTCTATCCTTATTCTTAAATGATTTATACTTTTAGGACAACCTACACCACCTTCTCATAACTTTTCTCTGACTCAAGAAAGAATAAACAATATTCTAAATAATACAATTAGTGCAAGCTAAGATAAAAAGATATTAGATAAAGTAGTACAGTGCATATATTTTCATTCATACCTGAAATGTCATGAATTCCTAGCTATGGTGAAGTCAAGACCAAGGAAGGACCCAAAGTCGTGATGCAGAAAACTCAATGTTTGTTATAACTACGAGATATATAATAAAAATACAAAAAAAAGCCTTTACACCGTTACATTACACTGTTACATTTTCCTCCATAAATCATAAATGCATACTATAATAAAATAAAATTTAGTTTAGGTTGGCTTATATTATATTGGACATGCACTAAAATATACTTCCCACTAACAGTCCTGTTTTAGATTTTATAGTTTTAGATCTATGACTTCTGATTAAGAGATTTAAGATACACGTTGAAGTACGAACTAAGATAAGAGAATATAGTATAGGTTACTTCTAGTGGCAAAGAAGTCCAGGCAATAATTTTAAAGGAGATATATCGGGGAAAGTAATAAACGTTTAGAAAAGGAGATCTAAAATAAGAGAATAAGCCCTTAAATGTTGTCACAAGGTACTCTTTTCTATTTTTGTTTGTAGTCGAGTCGATACTCCAAGTGGAATTTTCTTAGATAGAGTCTATATTATTAATAGGCCTCTTTCTCAATCTGTGTCAACATACCAAATTTTTTTGATCTTTTTACCTCTTTGTTTTATTTTATAGAAGTTTCTATTATGTACATGTCCTTTTCCGTTTTATTTCCGGGTATCTATGAATTGCTCTGAACAGTTTCTATTTGAAAAAAATAGGTCTGCCTTGAACTGTTTTGAAATATTCTATTACTAGCCATCAACACAATCTATATAAAAATATTGTCGATAGGTACTCCTGCTCTAAGTAAGTAAGAATTTTAAGCCATATTGAAATATCAAACAAAGAAGGAATGCTTTTTGGTTTAATCTTATGACTCTTATAAGGTATTCTTATAAAAAAAAATAAGGTATATTATATACAATCAATGCTCGCTAAGTTTTCCTCTGAGATCTTTAAAAGCATTATTTTAGAATTCTAACACATTTTGGAAGAACTCTGACAGATCTGTCATACAACTGTCCTCGATTGATTCTTAACATGATTGTCTATGCGTATTGACTCTTGCCCTGGTTATTTAAGCCCGAGATTGTCCATATCTAAATAATAACATAAATCTCTCTTCCAACCAAAGAACTTAGTAGTAGACGGATATTTTTCCCTTCCTCCCTTTTATTTTGTAAAGCAATATAGATAGTTTTTTTATCTTTTATAGGTTTATATAGGAATGAATTTAGGAATATTATTAAGAATATATAAGATTGATTGATTGATAACAGCTTAAGTCGACAACCAACAACGAAGCTCTTATAGTGTTTTTAGAGATGATAGATTTCCTATACTTCTCAAATTCTATATACATAAGAAGTACCTAATTAGTTCAAGCATTTTTCTTCGTTTAATAAAAGATAGTCCAAGATTTACTCTTTCGTAAATCTTCTCTTTTAGTTCTTTCCAAATTATTTCAAATTATAGATGATGAGGTAGTTTTGTGTCTTTTTCTTTTGGCTCAACGACTCTTATATAATATAATACAAACCTGCTGTTTTCTAACTGTTTTCTAATTTATTTCTAAAAATTACACTATAAATAGACTACAAAAAGGAACTTCTAAACTAGGCATCTCTTTTGTACTTCTAAACACTTGGTTTTGGTAGAGAATCTAGAGCTTCCCTAAGAAAAAATACAGGACTCTACTTACTACTTGTCCTCTTCGCCTATGTTCGAAAAGTACATTCTTGGAGGCACATCATTTTGATCATTTCATTTTTATATTATAAGAAGTGCGCCCTTTGGTGTTTATATTATGTTTATTTCTTAGAAAGAGTCCTGTGAGCAAAAAAAAGTACAAGTGAAAATGCTACTGGTGGTATAAATTATTATTCTTTTCTAGTTCTATGTAAAAAGGAAAACCCGAAGAAGTGGGAAATTATGCATAGATACTACCCACTACCCCAGCTATTAACTATTAATGAAGGTATACGATTTTCTTATCCTACGTAAAGCACGGTCTTTGCTCCTGTCTGTTAATCCATATACCCCTGTAAAATAGATAATGACGTGTTTTAGAACCCTATATTAGACGTCTCGCCAATGAATAATTTGTTGTTACTTATTCTATATCCTCCGCTCGTAGTACTTGCTATTCCTTAGAATTCCTTATATTATATATTAATTATATGTTGTCTTGTTGTCTTCTTTTCCTCCTTTTAGCTTTTTTTTAGATTCCTAGTTTATTCGCAGTTATGATTGTGAATACTATATTATTATAAATAATAGAATTTTATAGAAGATTTAAGAATTATTAAAGTATTATAGAATATTGTCCATTTCTTACGGCATCTATTTATAGCAAACATATCTCATAATAAAGGATAAGAAAAGGAACACGTAGTTAGATATAACAAGGCAATGCGCAATTAGAAATAGGCAGAAAGCCTGTATGTAATTAGTTCTATATTTCTATTCGACCTCTCACAACCCTATAGTTAAGTAATGAATCCCGACAACTCATTATATACACATATCAAAGAAAGACAAAAGATCGTCATTTTTAGTTACTTTCTTCTGCCTACTTTCTAACAATACTTAGCAATACAAAAAAAAGTAATCGTATCTATTATGTATGGATCTTTTTCAACCAGTAGTTAATCTCCTTCGACAGTAAAGTAATTAGAACGATGCAGAAATAATTCATGGTACTCAAGCCTAAGTAAGGAGTAAGGATTAAATGCCGAATTATGCGCAAGGTAAACAAAAGTAAGCAGTATTCTTTATCCGACAAGACAAGGAGGGATTTTCAACTAATAACTTTGCATAACTTGATCTTATAGGAAAGGTTACTAAGTATAAGCATACAATACCCGTACACATGAATGAGAAGAACAAATAACAAGAGCCTAGCGACTAATTACTTACACAGTAGTGCTCCAATATTATAAACATTACAAAAAAAAGGGTGTACGTATTTTTTTATTATATTATATATGAAAGAAAACTAAAATAATCCAAATGATGCTCCTATTTCTTCTCCAAGCCTAGACTTTTTCCGAATATAATATAGAAGTGGGTCTTGCTTGGTCCACACAGGGCAATTCCTTTACTTTTTCTTTATATGCATATGCCTGCGCTACAGACAATCCTTGTTTTTGGAACTGCTCCTTTGCTTGAGATTTCAGATTCTACTAGTTATTGTTGTAATTCAGTATTTTTGTGAATAGATCTAAGTAGGAAATTGACATTGACCCTGATTTAATATTTAATATACAATTTATATATCGCTATCGGACTAGAAAGGAAGTTACCTCTTTGATAGACGGCTGATAGTATATACTAAGGGATAGCAGCTTCCTACCTTTAAGTTTCATTTTTTCGGGTGCATTGTATCACGTGTGTGTGTACTTACTTTGTATGTAATCTTTCCATTTCCAGAACAACGACCTGCATAGACTTTTATATATCTCCAAATTAGCACCTGCATGTATTTCAAATGAGAGTACCCTGCTCCCAAGAAAAATAGGCTTGCTAAAACAAACCAGAAAGTAGAATATTTTCTTCTAATTATCTTTCATTTCTGCTAAGTTTATGTTGTTAAGCCTTAACTTCGTTCACGTTAGATCCTTGGGGTATTTCTATATATATATATATATATATATCCTTTTAATTTATACATTACAGACTAAGGCCTGAATGAATATGGTGTACGAGAAAATTGAACTAAAAAGAGAGATAGAAATATAAGTCATCAGCAAGCAGAAGCTTTGTACTACAACCAACCCATCCGAGTTTGTTTCGACATTTGTTATTGATTGCTCGTTTAGGATACCTTAGTGGTAATTTGAATGGAAGATTTCGTTCTTGAATATCATGCCCGGTAACCCTGAATCGTGAACTACTCTTGCAGCATTATGTATACGATATTGTATGCATAAACCAAATAGTCTTACAAATCTACAAATGCTAATTTCTTTTTGCTAAGGTATGTAACGCTTTGGTTTCCTTGTCAATTTAATATATATAATAAGGAATTAGTTTAGTAAAGATCTTGTAGTAAGAAGATTTATTAGTTCTTCTAGTAATGTGGATGTGGATATGTGCTTTCTTGTTTTGTTTTTAGCTCTCCTATATGCCGATAATTTGTTTTGATACACATTATTTATTGTTATTGGTACAAGATTCCTCCTAATATAATAACACACACTTATGAATGAATATCTATGAATATTGTGTTTAAGGGGTTATTTCCTCTGCCTTCCTTGGATAATTGATATTGATTATTTTTACAGCTACTTATTTATTTCTGTGTCTTATGAACTCTTACCGAATCTACAAAAAAAGGGTCTCTCTTTTTTCTTTTTTTATGGTTTACTATTATTCTATTAAAATATCAATCAACGATACACAAGGATTAAATTTTCATTGCTTTTCTTTTTGTTTGGTATATAATAATCTAATTCCCTGCAAACTAGAACAGCACTATGACTGACTATTTATCTTTTTCCTTTGGGTCACATTTCGTTCTTTAATTTTTTTTATGTTATATACCAACACTGTGTCTCAATAAGGGGATTATCGCAGCAACTCAAGATATTGGATTATTTTATTCCTATTCCTTAAAGGAAGAATACTCGCCTTGCTCATAAATACAATATAGAAGCGATTTCTACAACCAATGACTTTTTAATCTAAACAGCACAGCCTGACCACACTACTAGATGGTAATATAAGTTTTAAGAACCATAGTATGGTAAAAAGGGTTTATACAGCAAAGATATGTGCGGGTGAGATGCCCACTAAATACGCATTATGAGTGATCTTTCTGAGACTGAGAGTATACCCGAGCATAAAACCAAATAGAAAATCAATAGTAAGTAACTTATCCCTTTGGGTCTCTTTAGAACTTTTTTAAAATGAGTTGGGTTAATAAAAGATATTATCTACAAACATGCCGCCCTTCTCTACTAACTAATTTTTGAATTTCACCCTTTGTGTTTAACTCTGTACAGCCTGCAAAATAGAACGATTTAATATACTTTACTCTTTACTTGTATGCTCTATTTCTAAAATATCTAAGAAAGTAATTAATTCCAACAATAATGAAGGTGTAGTTGATGCGCATTTAAGTTGGTTAAATATTGGCAGCAAATCGAGCTATTTCTCGTACTTTTGTCCTGTAATTTGAGAATATTGATTTGATCTATTGCACTTCTAAGATATCAGACAGATAGATAATTTAGGATTAGTCTTATAGCTTATATACCTTTTCCAATCTTTCTTAGCAACTCGAGGTGGTTCCTTAATTTTTTTAATTGAGGCTGCTTTAAACTAAACGTGCTACTGGGAGAAAGTGTTGTAGTGGTAGCCATTACCTAGATGTACTAAATGTAAATGTATTGGAATGCTGCTTTTAAAGTATAATTATACTATACTGATATCCGGATAGATAGCTATAGAGCTAAGTAAAGAAGTCTAATCGAAGAATAGCAAATCATTGACGAGAGTAATAAGCCGTAGACCAAGAATTATACATGTTAGTTCATATCGATACACGGGTAAAATAGAATTAAAGAGTAATATATTAATTAAGATACAAACGTCTTCCTAGATTTCTTCCTAAATAAACTTAGCCGTTTTTTCAAAGCTATTAGGTTGTTGCGGTAGGTAAGAGGAGTTATAACCCATTCTTTTCTATTTATTATTTAATTAATAAAAATTTAATTAATAAAAGGATTAGAATTATATAGACTTGGCAGTTCTTTTTAGACTAGTAAGTATAGTTGTTGGTATTAGACTTTTGTTGGCTCTGTCGTATTCTTGTTTTTCCTTCTTCGGTTAAGATACATTGCTCAAGTCATTTTGGTGGTCAACCGTCTTGTATCCTATCCTATTATCATT
>JAYMSS010000004.1:0-38486 GCA_036897785.1 Plantago rugelii | reverse complement strand
AATCTTCTTCATTTGCAAGGGTGTACCAATCTCTCTTTGTAACATAACTAAGTAATGAGTCCATTTAACTTGCATGTCTATCATCTATATCTGATATGATACTCGTATAATAATATAAAAAAGAAATGCTCACTAAGAAGAGAGTATTAAGACTCTTTTTGTCAGTCTGGAAAAGATCTGTAAGGATATAGGATAAAAAGTACTTGGTTCGGTTAGATTTAGTTAGAACAAAAATTAAGAAGAATCTTGGAGTTTAAGTGGGATAACCAAGAAAAGAATAAAGTGTTAGTACATCTTCATATTTGATTATATATATATATATATAAGTCTTCACTTCTACCAGCTAATAATAAATTTTAGAATTCTTCCTTGCACGAGTTCTTCTTTGGTCTCATTTCGAATTAATTGATACCTCACCTCATATAGGACTTTCTAGTAATAATTTAGTAGTAACTTCATTTTTTGTGTTATGACTGATCTCCAAAGAATTATATTCACAACAAATCTTAACTAAAGAATATCATTTACGTTATAGGTTCTTCCTACTAACATGACTTGTTAGGACTCATAGAGGAATACGAGTGATCGACGTTCCAAAGTTCGACTCATAGTTTAGATTTTGTAGACTTCTTTTATCTCTTTGATTAAAAAGCACTATAACTTTCGCTGAGATTGGGATCTTTCTTCTCTTTCTTCCAATTCTAATAAATATTCTTTCCTACCTATTAGGTAAATGTCTTACACCTAAGTAAAAAGGTAACTCTTTTATCTTTCTTTATATATTTATAAGTCCGTTCTTTCACAACCCAAAATGTTCGGAAGAATAGATTTAACGCCTACAACCTCACACACCTAGTCTAATAATATTAATATTTTATCTAAAAAGTTCTGGGTGGAATATTACCTTTCAAATTATACATTCTAGAATTGCTATTGCGTTTGTTTGATTGCATCTCCTTTTATTTCTGGCTGCCTGTACTAGTTAATCATATTGTAAATATTGGAATAGCCTTAGTAGAAACTTTTCGCTTTACTTAGTAAAAATTCTAAAAACGAGTCCAAAAAGAGTCTATTTTTCACGAATCCTTTTGCTTTGCTCCAATATTCCCTTATGGCTTCTCTACCTGTTATATATTTTTTGTTATTATGACTTTTTCTTAAGTATCACTAAATATAGATTAAGTTCCATTATTAAAGTATTTAGTTATATCGGTATAAAGAAAATAAAGAAACAATATAGAATTTCTACTAAATGAGCGGTTTTTAGTATTTAGGGGTTGTTACCTTCTTCTTAGCTTATACTACACAAATAAAGCCAAAAAGCTATTATTGAATTTCTAGCTTCTTTCTATAAACGAAATAAAATATATATATAGGAACGTGATTTATTAATATTGAAATAGAGAACTTTTTGGAATAGATCCCTAAACAACGAATCCACCCTTTAACTACCTTTCTTACATAAAGGAATTTCTGTCCATACTCAACAACGCGTTTCTATTGTTACTTGTTACAAATCCATTAGATATGACACAGAATAGAGTAAAGAAGGATCCTTAGTAAACATCTTAAGAAAAGCACTAAAAATAACTAATAATATACTTTTCAACTAGACACACTTTTTATATTTGCAACAAAGAATGAGATACAAAACAAACAATTTCTTTCACTAAACTAAACAACAAGGGTAAAGCGTATTTAATCTACTCAATTGCATATTATCTATCTGCTACCTAATCCTAAGAACTCTTTTCTTTCTACCAACGACATATTTTATTCTCCTATTATACTTAGTTGGATTTCTTCCATATTTTTTTCAATTAACGAATTAACCCTTGTTTCACTTTATTTGCAGCTTTTATTTATTTATAAGTGAAACTTTCCAACTCTGTCGCTGTTACTAGGTAGTTATTTCCTCTCTCTTTCTTCTTTTGAAGCTGACTGATTGATACGTGCACTTATATGTGATTTCTGATTTCTATCTATATAGTTAGTTCTCGGCTGCTACATTAATAGAGTACTCTTTCTTATTCTTATTTGAAAAAAGAGCAATGAATGGAAGGAATGGAGTATAGAATTAAAGAGACATTACTTTCTATAGACTAGATAGAAATCTAGAAATAGGAAAAGTTAGATATGAAGTGGAATAACTAAGATATTGACTAGGTGTGGAGAATCGTCTATCTTTTGTGTTTAAAAGTTCTAAATGCATTATCCATTATTATTAATTTGAATTTTATCCTTATAGATAGTTTAGTTTGGTAGTAAGGATTGTATGTTTTATATGTTCTATGTCTAGGGGAAACGCGTGCTTGTATTAGATAGAATATGTTGCTGATATATGTTTTCTATGTTATATTATGATCTTTTTGTAAATGATTTCTCTAAGTTTTTTTTATTTCGAAGAATAGGCTAATCGTTAATTAGAATTCTACTTCAAACCAAACATGCATGAGCGAGAAATAGCCAGTTCTTTAGATTTCGTGTATATCCCCTAATAGAATAGGTACTTTGTATTCCTAAACCAATGACTTACTTGCTTATAAGTATAAGACGTCGGTTACATTCTATCTTTTCTTCTTAATTAAGATAAGATAAGACAGAAACTGAATCTGTATTTACCAATAGAAGTGTTCTTTCTTTTCGGAGGGTAACCAGGAACTATACCTTTTTATTATATGATGGTATACGCCATTTTAGTTATCAAAGCCCTTATTCGTTGTTGTTAAATTTAATGCTTGTTTCTTACTTTTCATAGATTCTGCCTAGACGTCTCTTCTTACATGATGAACCACAATCCCCTAAATTAGACTCTTATTAGAAGTTTATGTTAGAAAACAAGAGTCTCCTCCTCTCTATTAGAAATAGAGTCTTCAATTATATACATACAACAAGTAACGGCTCTTAAGATAGAATAGTGCGAGAAATATCTATCCAAGCAAACCAAGAATAGTTCTAACAGGACTTAAATAGAAAAGTCATAATCCAACTAAGCATTCAAAGAAAAAGAATATTTAGGAAGTAATAAACCAAAACCAAAGATTATGTCACGTCAGTAGTTCTTTATTAGTAGCTGTTTGTTAGCTCTTTCCTTTCAAAATAACGAATGATATCTATCTCTAAGGGTTTGTTTTATGCCATTTATTTATTTATACATATAATGTTTAACAAATAAGAGCGGAAAATAAGGGTAAAGGTATTTGTCTAACTAAGTCTACGTATTTTATTAGGTAATATAGTAATTGTCCTTGCACTTGTACTTGTGTTTGGTATTCCTTTTTGATCTTGGTGTTTTTCTACATAGCAGGGATTCCTTATTCTCAACTAAGCGATTTCATGTTCTATGTTACGTGTTTTTGTATTTCTTTTAGGTGCAACGCGCATATTTGTTGTCATAAGAAAGAGATTACAGAACTAATTGGTAGGAAGAAGGGAGGATACTACACTACAAACCCTGTGAAGTTAACCCTATTTGACATATCTTTTGGTCCAATTTGTTGTCTATTTTTTCTATCAATTCTTTACCGTGCATTTTCATTCTTATCCGTGTGTTTATCCTTATATCTCTTTTTGCATGTTACGTACTTACAACTCATAATATTACCTATAACACCTATAACTATAGTATACAAATCCTAATGAAATTTATGAAGAAGGCACGAAAGGCTAACTATGTTGAAACTTAATAATGTTTTATGGTAAAAGACTAAGAATATGTTGTGAGTAATATAAAAATCATGTAATGTATAATACTTCGAGGTTACTTTGCGGAGGACTTCCATTTTGTATTAGTTGCTACGGATCTATATGTAAGAACTTATGTTTACTGGCCAGGAAATGAAATTGAAAAGGTATGATTAATAATAGAACTACTTAGTATTATACTTAGTATTAAATTAGAGATAAGCAGTGCAACATCCTCGTTAAGGTATAATTACAGAGAAGCACGTAGAAAAAGTAACCACATATAACCTAAAAGAAAGGAAGTATGGGAGAACTTAAACCTAACAAAAAATATTCATTTACTTGTATTATTTGGCTTAGTAATAAAAGGACTATCCACTACACATTCTTCCTGCACAAGTAAGTAGTATACACGAAAAGAAATTGGTGCTTTGTATAAATAATCTACCCTTTTTTCGACTATTCCATGAGTTTGCTTGTTGTTTGTTTTGTAATATAGAACATATAATTAAAGTGTTGCTTAGTTTAGTAGTTAGGATATAAAAATAAATATCTCTCTTGTACATCATGGGTAGTAGAACACGATATAGAAAAATGTATGATGATATATGTTTGAAATTGGAGTCGTATAGGGATAAGAAATATTAAGTTAAGTAAGTGATTCATATTAATTAAAAAGATATTTCTAAGAGTAGTAAAGATAGTATAGAGACAACGCAAATTTCTATTGGGCAAACACTAACATAGAATGCACAGTAAACCAAAGTATTCAAATCCAAAAGAGATATACATAAGGAAAGCCAGAAACAAAAGAAGTAACTACTCCTAAGATATAATAAGAGCTAAGACAACTTCGTGTATACCAAAGAAAAAAAGAGAGGGATTCAAGTTCATGCTCATTTTATACTATACTTCTACTACTAATAATTTACCAATAAGACCCTTCTATAAATACTACATACATATACTTACGTTTTATATTATACTTTACATGTGTAGCTTTGTTTCAGATATTCTATCTAACTCTTACTGAGTTGAGTACTTATGTTGTAAGCCTTCTTTATATTCTATGAAGTATACAATTGGTTTAAGGAAATCTTTTTAAGTTAAGGAACATCTATATCCTTCTTCCTAATAAGTTTTGTAAAGTACACTAGAATGTTGTAATGGTTGTAACACTCTTCTAGTCTATATTGTATATCAAAGCAAATCATCAAGTTAAGAACACTACTTAGGTTCTCATGCAAATGAAATAGAAAAATGTGAGAGAATCGCATACTACAGGCCTTTTATTATATATAAGCTGTAAGAGTAAAAATTATGGATGGATTTATCAGAAGAGTATTTCACCTATTAATTTATGTATGTTAACTAGAAAGGTATCAATTAAGAAGAAAAGTTTTGGAAGAAGTACCTTAATTTGTACGGATCCATTTCTATTTTTCATTTTATAAAAAAGTATGGAATGAAAGTACCGAGTGTAAAGAATCTTTATATAGGTAATCATAATAATAATAAGAAGTTTTAAACCAAAAAATGCTCTATCTCTCTACTCTATCTCTTAGTTATACACTGCATGTACTATAAAAGAGTTGTATTTTGATTTTGCATAGATTATATAATTACTCTACTAAACCTAAGCTAAAGGATAACATGTTTTTACTTTTCTTTTATTAAAATAATGGATAAGTTAATACATACTATAAGCTATATAGAATATGAAAAAATGAGAGGAGAGGGTCTGTAATGAATACCTTACTAACTAAAGATGTATATTCTAATTGAAATATTTAAGAACTATATAAAACTAAGTGTCTTTATAAGTAAGGAAATGCTTGTAGTCTAACTAATGCTCCCAAATCTTCTTCATTTGCAAGGGTGTACCAATCTCTCTTTGTAACATAACTAAGTAATGAGAAGTCATTTCTATTAATTTATATATGCTACTAACAACGTCTCTAACCCTATATCTTTCTTTTGGGTATATATCCTTCTCTATTTTTAGGTATAGTATAACACTGTATATAGTCTTAAGTTAAGTATATGTAGTTGCTGTCTTTCCATACAAGGTATATAAGTGTTTCTCTTTATTAGTCCTATTTTCTTTTAGTCCTATCATAAAATACATGTTACTAGGTGGTGTATGATTAAACTAAATAATGGGTAAGAAATTAAGTAAAGCGAAGAGTGTATAGCTAACAATACTACACAAGGGGTTATTACTAAGTTCTATCAATTCCTATATTTTAAACTACTAAGGCTAAGTCACTACTAAAAGCTAAAAGGAGATTGACTTACTTCATTCATAATTTTTTCTAAAAAAGGAAAGCATAAGGGATACAACTATCATTGTCCTATACCTACTACTAAACTACTAATACTACTACTAGATTTTCTCTAGTCTAGGCGGGTTTGCTTTTTTGTTATGGATCCTACAACTATTTTATTTTTAACGTATGCCTTGATTTCTTTAGGTACACTATAATTCTTACAATATGATTTTTCATACTTGTTTAAGATATTCCCTTATATATAAAAGCATAAGGTACTCTACTCTTTCTTGTAGGTTGGGTTATTTTACTCTTACGATACAATTAAAAATACAATAAGTGATAAGTCCTATATCTTTTAGAGAAGACCTTCTTCTTAAGTTACAAGCTAACAACACAGATTATTCATTGCCCTGTCCTAAACAAGACATTACTTTAATATAAATTTCTATAAAATAGAATTGGGGTAGTAAGACAAGGTAGTAAGTAAGCGTGTAGCAGGAACTTGGACTAGATGTGATAGGTAAAGTTGTGTACTATGTATGTAAGAGTAAGATAGAGTGAACTATATACAAATATAGAAGAGGAAGAAGGATCTACGTAATAAAATAAATGGGCATTACCCGAATAAGATACCACTCATAAATAACGTGTACATTGTTGAATATCATACCTACTAAGAAAAGCGTGAAAAAAGAAAGCACTTATAGGTTTAAATAGGTTTAAAAATATTTATAGCTAAAACAGCCCTTTTATTTATTTATTACTAGGAAGAGAACTTCTATTATAAACCAAAAGTGTAATTATCTAGGTTAGGTAAGCACAAGACTCGTCTATATAACATATTTTCCTAAACTCTATCTAACTCGTTATAATAAATTCATTTCTATGAAAGATCTATTTTAGTAATATTTGTATATTCTTTATTCTTAAATGTACACCCAATGCACTAGGAAAAATGAAACACGTATTCTATGTATACTCCACCAGTTAATAATTTTATAAGGAAAGAAACAATAGATATAACTTTTCACAATAATTCACAATAAGATTTTGGTTCAAAACACACATACTTTTCTAAGCTCAGTAAGGACTTCAAATAATCCAAAATTGTAGGAGTAGGAACAGAGAAACTTAGACTTACTCTGCTATAGTATCCAAAAAGGTATAATACATAGATAGAAGAGATAAGCGAGAATGGGTACTCCAAGAATCTAGTAAAAGCAACCCAAGAAGTTCACAAGTAAGAACATAATTTAATTGTAGCCTACAAGCCGCCCGAAGAGAGGAAGGTAATGTACCAAGAGTTTTTACTCTATATAATATATCCTTACTAGAAACTATGCTATACAATTTATAAATCTATACTAGCTCTTTTAGTTTTTTATTTTTTATACTAGGTTCCTTAATTTTTAAAGTAACTCTATTTTGTTGTAGTACTTTGTGTTCTTTAATAAATTGTTGTAGTAAAGTAATATAATTTTGTATGTATGTAGTATAATAAACTTGTTAAGTAAGACTCCTTATAAATAAGATAAGCTATAAAAAAATGTTGAAATCTAGCTAATACTTTGTGGTAGTATAAGAATATAAGCTGGGTAAATTATTAATAGGAGTAACCCAAAACATGAGAACGTCTGGATGGTTCATGAGAGGAGTACTTGTGAAATCTACCAAGATCGCGTACTACTATTCTTTGTTCTAATAATAGAATTGTTGGTCATATTTTCTAGATACTAGAGGAATTAGGGTTAAACACTATATATTTCTTAGTCTCCATATTTCATTTATACTATCCGCGACAATGTTTCTTTCCTATGTATGCCTCTATCTTTATTCTAGCTTCTGCCTAATATAAATACAAATGGAAAGGGTAGACTTAGTTTGGTTGTTTTATTCTTGTTTCTATACAAATAAAGTTAAAAGCAAAGCAATGTTCTATATTTTCTGGCGTATACTGCCTTCTTCTATAAGGCAGTCATCCACAAGTTGTTTTAGTACACAAAATTTATTATATCAATATATCATATAGTATAGTATAGTAGTAGAGTGGTCTTAGAATCGTACATATAGTTTATTAGGTAGTCGTGGTGTGGAGAAGTGAAAGTGTTAGAAATCCACAAAGAAATTGTCCCAGCCAGCCCAGCCAGGTAAATATAGAAAAAGGGAAGTCTTCTTATATGAACCTACTAAGTTAAAGTAGTTTGACAATAAATAGGTTACACGTACGTGTCTACCTAGTTTCTATTAGTATAGTATGTTGTCAAAATAATATGTAATCTAGCAAAAAATAAGATATATTCCACATTCATTTGTAAGCTACTTCTATTATCTAGGCATGATAGATTTTCATCTATTCCCTTCCTTGCTGGAGTTATAGAACTTAAAATTATAACCAAAAACCATCTAGGGTATGGTATTTTACTAAGTACACACTACTAACTATTATGGTAGTACTATAACGAAAGAACCTATTATACACAAGTAAAACACCCCCTTTTTTTAATTTAAAGGAAAAGATCGAACCAATTTAAAGAAGTCCAGAAAGAGTGCCTTGGGAGGGAAGAAGATAGCGAACATATTGTAGGATTACATGCTTATTATAGAAGATTACTAAGTGATAATGACAACAATGATATATTTACTAAATCCTAATTATGAGAAAGAATAAAAGTCTATAAATTATGATGCTAGCTAACCTATGCTTATGCCTAGTATATTCTTTACCCAAAGCCCTAAATCATACCCTAATTTATACTTTTCTTTCTTTAGGAATTATTATATTATTTATCTGCCACTACAGAAAGATTTCTACTTCATGCACCCAATTTGCTTTGTTACTGTACTGCCTGTTCTCTAAAAAAAAAAACGACACATTTTTCAAAACACGTTAAAGAAAGACTTCTATCAGTATTGAGTTCATTATGAGATTTTATATATTCTATGCGTAATGTAATATAAAAGTACTTAGCATATGGAAATACACAAACCCTACAAAAATCATGTTGTTAATAAGGAAGTGGTGTCTATAAAAAGGGAACTATTCTAAAATTATATGTACTACTAAAAATGGTGTATATCCTGTTAAGTATTAAGGTACAAATATAACTAGAATGAGAAGTAATGATGCATACACAAAAGTATGTGCCATAGCTTTCTTATGTCACACGTAACAACTAAATACGGAAGTACTTACCATTAACAACGAATATCTCATTATATAACTAAAAGTGAGCAACTAAAGGAATATACCTTATATAAATACTTATACCTCGTAGAAATAATTTGCGGGACCACTTGCTCAATTAGTTTATTTGGTTAATGCACTAATAAATGGAAATACTGCTTCGTTAGGAATACGTGTGCGTGGTGTAAGAATTAAGGATTGCTTTTGGAATATTACATATAAATATAGGATAAGAAGCTAATATAGATTTACATGGTAGAGAAATAGAAAAATAAATAGCACAGAAACAATAAAGGATGGTACCTAAACAGATAGTTTTCAACTTTAGAGTATATACGACATAGGATTTTCCTGAGTACAATAATAAACTAAAACTACCTATACTATAAAATAAATAATATCTTGCTTTAGTGTGCTTTATAAAAGAGACATGCCTTCCCTTTTAGATATAGGTCTATCCCTTCATTTCATTCTATAAAATGTGATCATATATACCCCTAATATTCCTGGCAAACACGTTTCTATTTGACTACGATTCTTCATTGAACAGCTTTCCCTTTTCTACTAAACTCTTTATTTAAGGCATTATGTGTTATCAAAGAGATAAAGGGGGAAAAATAGACTTTATATGTAACAAATGCATTTCTATTTAACTTAGGGTTAGAAATAACTATTAATAAAACCTACAGGCAGCAGAGAAAGGGAAACATGATAACTTATTTATGTAAGGAACTCATAGTACACTATGCTTTTAAAACACCATATTCAGCACACCTCATTAAGCGTAACAAATCTTTAGGGTTAACTTTATGCGACGAGGAATATTATATACTCATCCAATTTATGACTTTACCTCAGTTCTTAGTTTGGTAGATCTTTGTTTAGAAGAAGTCACGTCATCTTCTTAATTACTTCTATTACTAAGTATGCGCGGACCTATACATCTTAATTTGCCTTTCTTATTTCATTTACTACACATAACATTGTTTATTTCATCTAGATTTCTCTTTCACTAAGGTTGTAGTAATGAGTTGTTTCGCGATCTGGTATACCAAATACAAGTGTTATTACATATGTTAGGACAAATGTGTTGTTTTATAAAAATTATATAGGTAGAGTAGAGATAGAATTCAAAACTTAATGAGTTATAAAGCTATAAGATCTTAACGCAAACTATAAGAGCATACATACAGTTAACAAAGAAATAAGTATTGTAGATTCCCGCGCTTTTATACAATAGTGAGTACTGAGTATTGTAATTGTACCCTTAATAGTTCCTCTTTTTCTAGTATTTATTTAATCTATTTCCTAATCTCTTAGAAGTCTTTATAACAAGTACTTTGTTTTTGGAATAAACTTCTACACTTCATCTTTATCCTATTCCTTTACTGAATGTGAATGAAAGTAGAGTAGATGATATGATTTTGCTCTTTAGTTTATTTAGAGAGCTGCTTCTCAAAGGCTCCAAGGTAAATTCTATTTCAAAAGAATATAGATAAATTATGCTAATTACTCGCACCCCTGCCGGTGGAAAGTTATATTCCTTGTGTCCTTTTTAATCATTTTCCGAATACTTTTCTTTTATGATTTATGATGGAAATATTTCTTGAGTAGTGTGAAATAAACATTTTTTAAAGTTGGTCGAAGAAATTATGTGTACAAAGAACCTCCTGCTGCTGTCGAAGTCTTGTTACTAGAATCCCTTCTGTTATTTATTAAATGAAACAAAAAAAAATGGAAACTGCTATATTACTCTTCTTAGTGCTATATAGTATAGTAAAGTAGTATTTGAAAATTTTCCTTTTCCAACGATTTTCTCTATAATAAATCCAAGGACCTCGTGCATGTACTTACTCGTGTATGTACTTATCAGTTAACTCATGTGTTTTGCACAAAAACTTAGGTCTTATTCGGTGATCAATACCAAAAGTAATTTTAGTAACAATATTAAAAACAATACTAGTAGATTCTACAAAATATGCCTATGATTATATGGATATGGTCTATAAGGTGCATGTGTAATTTCCAAATTAGGTAAAGACTTCTATTATCTTTTAGATAGAGTCTTATGTATAGTTAGTTCCAGAACTTTTTTCATTTCTCTTAATTCTGACTTCTCGCCTTATCTCTTATATCATTCCCTAGCCAAAAAAGAAATCCAAACAAAGTACGACGAACACAAACAAGTTAAGTTATAGGAAGGAGAAAAAATAAATGACTCCTAGCTTCGTAGGAAAATATTAAGAAATTTACCGAAAGAAAAAGAATATGTTTTGTACATTTGCCGAGCTGGCTTATTTATTTTCTTATTTCCTCCATCCAGGTGTAAGAGAAATATAGTAAAGAGAAGCCAATCTAGAATAAAACTAGAGGTGAACAAGAAATAAAAAGAAATTAGAATAAATTAGTGGGTAACACCTCGCGTGATCTATATCCCCTAAGAAGATCCATCTAGAAATAAGAAGATCCATCTAGAAACTAGAAGCTATTATATAACCTGCATTCCTCATATTACACAAACCAATCTATATACTATACTCCACAAAAACGAATCGAAACTTCACCTTTACTAATGGTGCAAAAGCAACCTAAGAACCTATACGCATTCTCTTATATTAGTTAGTATATTTATATTAGTTAGTATATTAGATGACACGTTACTTTATCTTGATCTTGATATGAAATTCGGTGAAACAATTGCCTAGTAGACCTACGACTTACTACATACAAACAAAGAGAACTATATATTTTATTTTATAGAGAAAATGGAAAGGGAAAGAAACAATCTCAGTAGCATTTGTTGGGACAGATCTCTTAATTCTTTACAGAAACTTATAGTAAACTCACGACGGGCCTTTTTCCAACCACCCAATAAAACGGATTAAGACAACCTAACTACTGGTAAATAGAATCTTATGAGTAGAATACATAATTATGAAGCAACCAACCATTTACTACTTAACTTAAGAAATGAACAACTGTACGATATCTCTTATAACGTAAATGAACATAAATAATGACTACAAGACAAGAACAAACAAGAAAGAAGTATACTCTGTGTGTAATACAAGAGTCCGTAAATATCACTTAATAACTGGAAGATAGGCATGATTGGATTTATCTATCTATGTCAGAAAGCAATCACGAATGAATAAAATACCCTCTTTTTAATTAAATAAACACCCTGCCTTACTATTTTTTTATAGTTTTTTATGCACCGACTACCCTTTATTTTGAATTTCTACCAACGTGGCTTTTTCTATTTTTTAGAATACAAATTACAGTTCACAGAGTTCTTAAAATGCAAGAATTGTTTCAGGTGGGTGATAGGCCCGAACATCCTTATATCCTTATTTATAGGCTATACAACTTTTTATGTTTCGTCTTTCTATCTTCTAAAATGGAATTGTAGACTTGTCTTTTTTACGTGGATTAGAGTTAGATATGTATAGATTTTATAATATAAAAAAAAGTTTAGTGGGTAAAGCATATAACCTAGGTTGTTTCATGAATGTTTGAAGAGAGACCCTTAATGCAAAAAGGAAGTGAGATATTGGTGGGTGCCTACGAAATTATAAAATAAAAAGTATATGATATGTAATAAAATGTATGGTTAACTGCTAACGAAAATGAATATTAGTTAGATTGATTGGATATCACAGCTATACTGCGCCTTTACACCCTCTACCAGTACCAGAGAGGAAACTTTTCATATACAATAACAAAATATCTTGTCATTTTGGCTAAATTCAGAAAGTATATTCTTTTTAGTAACCAACGGATCACAAGTATTTTCCATCCAACCCATCGATCTAACCTATGCTGATAACTGGGAAATTTACCTTGCTTGTTTATACTAAACAACTTAAAGAAGTTAAATTAAAGAAGAAGCTCTGTTTTGGTTTATCTGGGAAGTTGACTAAAGTTGATTTATTCGTGTTTTTGATATGACTCGAAGGGAATGCTAACTTAACTTTTTTTGCCAGTATTTATTTTTTAGCTTAGTAAATTTGAATTTGTGCGTGACGAAAGAAAAAAAAAGGGGGAAAAAAGATTAGGCTAAACTTGGGAGAACCTGATATACAGAAAGGTGTGCAAAAGGAGACTCTCTAGCAAAAAACTTAGTTCAAATTAGTACACAAAGAGCGATATTATTAGTTTTGTAAACAAGTGCTTCCAGAGAGAGGTAAAATAGAAAACCTTATAGAAATACTCGACTAGAGCTACTGCTGCGTTATCATACGTCAAATAGCTGTAGTCTTTCTACCTAAGGTGTGGTTTCCTTCAGTCTTTAGAAAAACATCTTTAATAAAAAAAAGGAACTCTTCTATCTCTTGCCAAAATCTTCACACGTGCCGTTTAAAGTAGAAAGTTATAAAGCACATTTAATTTAAATGCCACGAAATAGTCTATAATTGAAATCTAAAATAATGATTAAAGTTCTCAAGAAACGTTTTCTTTGAAAATAGGAAAATAATAGAACTTATCCCATAATAGAGATTTCTCCTTGCTTTCAATTGCAGAACTTACCTGTTTGTTCTTAAATTTGTACACATCACACTTTTTTTTATTCATTTAAGTTAAATAAGAGTAAATTTCTTTGTACAGTTTAGGTTCACTCGTGGTATAGAAGATACTTTTAGGAAGGAGGTACATCTTCTATTTGAAATTTTGGCTAGGATATGGATGAAACGAAAACCAAAACAAGACAATGCCATGTATGATTTTTTTGTAATATTCCGAAAAGCGTGTTCTTAGCACCCTTTCCTAATACGTGATAAAGTTAAACATTTATTTCTTTTTACAAAACATATCAAACTTTGGCTAGGGAGGATACAAAATAACAGTAGCTTTGATAGTAGGTAGGTTGTTGTATTACTCTATTGGGTGAGGTAGAAATTGCATTCCTTGCAAAGAGTCACTTAAATTTGGGTTAGGTGAGTACGTATCCCACGAAAGGTCATAATTTAAGAAGTGAAGGTTAAGAGATTGTTGTACTAATTATACAGAATGCATCTCAAAGAATAGTTTCCAATTTGTCAAATATAATTTCATATTAATAAACATATGCCAATCCCTCACGCTGGTAGTAAGGATCCTACAAAGATTACAAAAAATATATTACAAAGAATATAAAGGAAATATGACACTCTAAGTAGAAGTTTTGTATCAGATCTAGACTACTTTGACATACACCAAGAGAAATACTATATCTATATATATATCTATATACGCTACGTGTCGAATCTAAATTCTGAGAAGACCTATTAGTAACATATTTATGCACTATAACACTTTGTTGGAATATATAGAGCTAAGACGACAAGATACGAATAAATAAATTATTAATAAAAGGAAGAATAGTAGGTAGAAGGCAAACAATTCACATTCTAAGGCAGACTCTATTCATGTCATTGCACAAAACAAAGCATACCTAAAAAAAGTATTTCAAAAAATAGGATCTATACTTTTTTTCTGCCCATTCTCTATACACAATTCTTAATCTTGTATTATCTCTCTAAATAGAAATACCCAACGCAAATAGACATTTATTTGATTTTGGAGAAAACACGTAAATAAACGGGAATACTCGAGAGGGCGTTGCACCAATTCTATACAAAATACAAGTATTTGTAGCTTCCTAAATTTGAAAATACTGCAGTTACTGCGTTCGACGACCAGTTGACCTTATTTTTGATCCTTTATTAAAGCAATTCTAAAAATCTCTTCTATCTAGAACTATCTATAAAAGAGGAGAGGAACTAAGGATTGTTATCTTTTGTTGTTGGTGTGTATACTAAATATCTATCCAAGGGCGGGAGAAAAGAAAGCCTTTGCTTACCATTCACTTTCTAAAGAGAGTCTCACCCTCTAGCTAGAAAAATCGTAAAGTAAAAAAATATAGGAGAGACTTCTTTTCTTCTAACAAACCATAAACGAACTATTCATTCAATTCGGCGATAGAAAAATATACATACCGAAGTAGCATGCTCAACAGAATTCTACTTTTCTTTATTTATTTTCAGTTCTAGATTTGATGAGTCTTTATTAAATTAAGGATTGCACCAACGAAATACTAAGTTATGCTTTGTAAGAGACTTTTTATTTTTCGTGAGTAGTAAGGCAGTCCTTTTCTTTTCGTTCACAAAATACAAGAATATTAGAGCTTTACTTACACAGAGTCCTGTATTTTCAAGAATAACAACTAATTTCTAAATTTCTTCTTCGTGGCTGGGAAATAAGGAAAGATAGGGCAAGGTAAGAGAATCCCAGGATCACTTAAGAACTATTATTTATTATTCTTTTATCTTAAAATTATGCCACTTTTCTAATGACACTTTTTTAGATACTCATTGAGACTCTTTTTTTTTTTTTCTTCCTTTTTTTTGCTTCTACTAGTTCTTCTCTTAAAAACGGTGTTGCACCAATGCGAATAAATAGAATGTAAAATACAAAGAAATTACACGTCTCTCTTTTATAATACTACTTGGATTCCTTAGTAAATATTAATTCATCATTCATCAAACAGGTATATATACTTTTCATTCCTAGGCGATTGTGGGTTAAGGAATCAATCCTCGTGCAAAGGATCTAAATTTACGATTTCTCTTATTAAGAGCGAAGCAGCCAAAAAAAAAAAGATAGTAAAAAAACTATTTCGCAACATATTACTTCTCTTACTTCGGAAAATTCTATAGATCTATATAGACTAGGCGTACGAAAATTGGCTCAAATCAATGAATCAAAATAATAAGAAATAGAGTAAACTAAGCCTAACGCACATATTATATATATATAAGAATATAAGAAAGGGATAAAGAAGAACAGAATCTTATTTAAATATAATAATTTAAATATAGAATTGGTAAATATCCCCTATCACCTGACACAGCAAACAGCTTCTTGGCCAGCAAAGCAAGATATATCATATTATTTTCAATTAGCTTATATTATAGTTTTTTCTTCCCATTTTCTCTTTTATGCCTATGCCTTAAATGAAAATATTTCCACTAAATTACCGAACACATATAAATAAAATACACAAATAATAAAGCATTTACTCTGCATACAAACAAAACGGATATAGAAATATTGAAATATTAAAGAATATAGCAGGAATTGGTATTGGATTATTTGTAAGAATTCAAGAGTTGGGTGATTGTAGACTTCTATTAGACTAAAAGATTCTTGGTGTATACGTTTTATTTACTCTTTGTGGGCAGCACTTATGGGAAGTATGTGTCTCTTGGTGTCCTTTATCTACTTTACCTTATAACCACGCGTTTCTCATATCCTCTACTAGGTGGTCGCGGAGTAGTGCAGTTTTCCATTTCTTGTATTATATTTATTTTCCAAAGACAAAGCAGGATGTTGATGTTATCTTGTTCTATACTACTCTATTCTTAGGATATCTATTTAACCTAGGCATGCATACCAAATCTTTTTTCCACTCTAAGAAAAACATATAATATACGGTGTTGCACCAATGGAAGATCTAATGAAATTCTAACTAACTAATAAATAGTCAAGGTTAACACAAACAACAAGGTTCTAAAGAAGAAATACTTACCCTATCCACTTCTATACGTATTTTCTATTTTCTCAATATACAAAGCATGCCATCCATTCTGTTACACACAAAAAATATATATATAATATATTAAGTAAGAATCCTTACTGATTGATTTAAAACTAAAAGTATTTGCTCTTTCTAAAAATTTTTAGGTATGGGAGAATTCCAGTAACGAAATGCTTTCTAGTTTCTAGTTAGCAGGTTAGATATTTATTGACTTTGCTACTGTTTGCTTATATTTCGTTTTTCTATTTTCATGTTGGGGATTCTTTATCTTGTGAGGTAGACTTGAATTCCTTTACTTACTAAATATCAAATAATATATTGCTTGCTAATAGCACTGAGAATATAAAAAGAAAAAGTTAGAAGATATAGAACTTGTTTGTGAGAGGAAAAGGTTGTAAACTTGAGTATGAGAAATAAGACTTTGTAGGGAACTAACTAATATTTATATCTGTTGATTGTTGAGGAATTAATCTACCTTTATCTTTATACTTTAGATCTTTGTTCACGTTACCGAGAATTATTAATTGGTAATTGGAGTTGGGAATTTTGTGTTATTCTGTTCAAGTATAAACGTAACAACAAATGGTGTTGCACCTAAATTTTTTCTTCTAAAAATAATGCATGTCTAATAAAATGTAAATGTACAATCATAATTAAAATGAAAAAGAGAACTCGGTAGCGCCAACACAAATGTACTGTATGTACGTACTAATTCTATTGTTCTATTGCATGTTGTTTATAAGAGTTAGCATACTATGTTATAGAATAAGAAATGAGGATAACTAACTTTATGTATGTTTGTATCAATTAAATTCCCAAATATCTAACTAATGTCACGTTTAGAACATATTTTTATTTAGTTAGAATTATGCCTATGTTGTTTCATCAGGCAAAAGAAGTTTTTCTTACCTTACAATGTATTTTAGCTCATAACTCCTTGTAGACTGAAATTCCTCTTTTTGGAATGGAATAAAGATTCCTTCCTATAGGCTACTTCTGAGAAAGCTATATGGAGAAGTCAACTCCTATTCTTCTACCTATTAGATTCATGAATCGATGTAAAGGCATATCGGGTTATTTTATAGCATTTAATGAATATGATGGTTATTTCTACTTCACTCACTTATTTCATTAATGTTAGAAATATACCTGGCAAAAAATCTGTAAATAGATGAGAGATATGCCTCGAAACAATACTGATTATTGCTACTAGCAACTCTTTCCTTAGGGATAAAATAATAGATTCATCATTCATTGCAAAGTTCTCCAATAACTGTTTTGTACAGAAATAATCAACTCCTGCACTTTTCATCCATCCTTACTTAGAAAAATGAAAATATGATAAACAATAGAAATCTCTAGCAGCCATACCAGATAACCTACATACACGGCGCTTCTCCCGAAACCAAAGGCATTTCTCGAAAAAGAAACAATTAGTTTAAATAATTAGTTGATATCTACTTACTTGATATCTACTTAAATAATAAATAAAATAATAATACTATAGGTAAATAAACATTGCTAGAAAGGGAAAGAATTCTAATACCTTGTTTGAGTGCTTGTTATCTTAATGATTTCTTCGTAGATCATGATATGAAAGCAACTCCTTGTTGTGCACGTATGATAGGTTTTTGTTGTACTTGATTAATTATTTATATATTAGAAACGGATATGTATATACTATGTATATACAAAGATAAAGACTGCTATGTTAATTAGTTCTCGGAAAGGAGTACATTAGGGCAAACCTAAAAGAAAATAATATAAGAAATAGGATAGCATATCCCAAGGGTAATTAATATCTAATACAAATAATACAAAACTACCAAGAACTTGTTTACTCATTTTTTACTATTGCCTACTTATTTACCTAAGTACCTAATAAATAAGACTCCAAGGGTATCAACGAAATCGACAATTCTCTACCATAAAAATATAGATAGATTAATACATGTCCAATTCAGCATGAAAAGTATATCCTCAAAACGAGACTTATGCCCCTTAATAAAAAATATGTTATGTATGACACTGACATGAATAATTACAGCACTTTGTATAAAATATATAGGAAATTCAATCTCTTATACACTTATCTTCTGCACTTATAGACTTATATAGAATTTATAACATGCTATTTACTTGGATGATTTACTACTCGATATTCTATCTATCAACGAAAGCTAGTAAGAGATACAACAGACATATGGAAGGAAGATAGGGAAAGCAGAGACAAAGTAACAACTTAAAGCACCGATAAGGGGGAAGACAAGAATTGAGAAATGACCTCACATACATATAGAATAAAAGTAACTACCCAAGACAACAAAGCATAACAAATAGATTTCTCTTTTTCTATTTCTCGTGTTGCACCAACCAAGTTAATGATTTAGAATTATACCGTATGTATATAAGTTGTTCCTTAATAGAATAGAATATACCAACTATTAGATACCAACGAACGAAAACGAATAGAAAAGATAATTCATTTAATTAGTACAAAGAATTGAGTAAAGAGAAGAAAGAAGTCAGCCAGAACCAATAGCACAATTCACAGCCCTTGTAATGTTCATACTTCATACATAACTTTAATATACATATAAGACAACTCGCTCATCATCTAATGTAGTATAATCTACCTTGACTTGTACAATATATTATGAATCCCATTAAATCAAGTAATTAAGTGCTCTGTAGGCTAATCTATTTCCCAGCTATTACTACTCTATATTATCTATTTACTATTTTGGATTAAGACAACTAGTCGATCGAAGAGAATAATAGACACTTACGGCAAGAAACTAGAAAGATACAAGAGATATCCCAACAAAGACTAAAGAAGAGTAGCTCATACATCATAGAATACAATATAATACAAACAAAACAACTTACAACACATCCCATCCTATCTTCATTCAGTAAAGTAATACCATTCAATAAGACATTCAGAAAGAAACTTCTCTAAGGCATTCTAAGACATATGGATTCCCTGGAATAAATCCCAATCCCAGTGAACCATCCCACAGCGGTAGACTCTATCTCTCCTCCAATATAACTTATAACTACATATAACTGCAGAAAGAAAAAGAATCTCCTAAATAACATGATAGCTTCTGCTTGCTACAGCCTAAAGAGTGCAGAAAAGTCGTACAAATTCTAGGTCGTAACGCCATAGGCTCTTGCTGGATTCTTGAGAGCAATGAAGTATGCCGTACAAAAAAGCAACCGTAATGTCAAGGACCTATGCTGGATTTCTGCACTCATTTGCTGAGCTAGAAATCTTCTTACGGGTCTTGGAATGCTAGGTCGACTCCGAGAGTATCCATAATGAACAGAGCCTGAAATACTTATATGAAATACTTATAATTGATATATAATCATGTCTCTTACCCGGACTTAATCTTTTTTGCCTTCTAACCAAAGTCCCTATTCTCCGAACGAAAAGATACTCGTATTTCACCCTTTTCACTTTTATTTAGTGCGAATATTGGTATGTTTGGGTAATTCTCACTTTCTAGTCTTCTAATTCTGTATTGTATTATTTATAAAAATGGGCCCTATTATTTATTTTCTTATTAGCCCTAATAATAGACGCTGGAATAAGGATCAGTACAACAACAAGTACAAGTATTATTTATTATTATATAAATTGACAGAAATATTATAGACGTCATAAAAAAAAAAAGAAGAATTTATCTAGTGGGTTAAAAACAACAAATCGAGGATTAAAGATAAATGCGCAGAGTACTCGCCCTTCCCTTCCTGCTAAAAGCTTAAGCTATAATAGAGCATAGAACTATTTATTAATGTTTAATGTAGAACTTTTCCGTTTCCTGATCCCAATAATTAATCTTCTCCTTAAAGTATCCTATTTACAAAAATTTAAATGTGTTTGCTACATAAATAAAATCATGTTTATTACTTTTCCACGTACAGAGTATTGAAAAATCTTGAAAAACGACCTTTTTGAGGCTCAAATTTATACTTTTTACTAGTATTTACTAGTAAATGAAAAAGCCGATAGTAGACAATATCCAATCCAATGAAAAAATGATAAAACGTCTTTCTAAGAATGAGACATAAATTACAAGTTGTTTCATCTACATATAGGGTAGATACATGTTTTATTATTTTCCCTTATAGAGTGATCCTGAAAAAGGAGAAAGTTCTTAGTCCATATAGGCCGAAACGTAGTAAACTCAACAAATTCCCTTCGTAGACGATTCAGCAAATCGAATAAGCAGTAAAAGTGATTAGCACAATATTAATCTAAAGGGAGGGGTCTAAATAATAAATATAAATACTACATACAAATAAGAAAGATTGGTGGAATAAAATAAATAGGACATTCTCCAGATTCTAGGCCCTTACTTAAGAATAAGAAGATTGAAAAGAAGAATCCTGCCATGTCTTTTAGTAGATAACTTTGTACATAACAGCTTTTGTTGACTCCTATCTCTTAAATAATAAGATTTCAAAAAGAAAGCCCAAATTGATACAATTGATACATTAGTAAAGTTTTTAGATCCAGGGTTAGTTAAATAGAAAGAAGTTATTAATGATTTCTATTTCTACTTGACTCTAGATTCAATTATTTATGTTCTCTCTTCTAAATCTTGTAAAAAAGAGATTGTAAAAAGAAAATAGAATAATCCAACATAAGTTAAAGGCATAGCCAGGTTCATCCGTGTAGTACAGTAAAAGAGAATGCAAGCATTACTAAATCCATTTCTTTCTTCTAAATCAAATCTAGATTCTGTTTGTTTTTTCATAGTTTATAACTAATCTTCTGCGAGATCGCTCAAATGAAAAAGTAAAGGCTGCGTATACAAACAAATAATAAAAGAAAGTACAAATGGATCGTTGTTTCCGCGTTACTAACTAAGAAATACTATACTATATATATAACTAAGTATAAAAAGTCTTATTTTACGTAATACATATGTCAATCAATTTAAAATCATAGTATAAGCAGTTCTACTGGTAGAAAATCTTGGATACATACAAGGTGACCTTACTAAATACGTTGCTGTGAGTTATCAGAGAGATTTCCACGAAGAATACAAAAAAAATCTAGTAATAAAGTTGTAGTATATTACAATAACGTGCTCTTTCATGTGACTGTTTGAATGAAACCCCAAATACAGAGATTGCTATCACGAACCCTTTTTTTCTTTTATGTATTTAGAATCTTTTGTAATAGAAAATGATTAGGTAGGTTCTGCATCCAACAGAAAGGACATTCATAGGTCACACTACACATCACTACATATTAAGTATATAAATCGAAAAAGAGACAATTGACTCGGTAGTTACAACTGTTTTATTGCTTTTATTAACAACTCTATTTGACCACACAATAGAAACTTCTTACACCCCGCGGATATAACCCTTTTCCTCTTTTTTTTTTTGAAAAAACTGTACTAATAAAGGTATTTTGGATATCTTGAACTTCTATCCAATTATACATATTTTATTGCCTTAGGATAGCTTCTTAGAGAACAAGTAGTCACGTTTCCGACTTTATCCGTGAAATCTTAATTATTATTTATGAATTTGAGTAGGTGTTCCTTGTAGAAGATAGTTTGCTTTCCATTACTATGAAGGAAGAAAAACCTTGAACATTACTTTCTATTCTAATTATAGCTTCAAAATTGATACCTGACCTGAGAGAATATTCATTCATATTTTGCGTGAGTTAATTAGGTGCATTCCTTAGATATTTCGTAGTTCTTAGAGATAGTCCACGACTTTTAAGTAATCGAAAAAATATATGTATTTCAAACAAAGAGAAAGAAGAACCAGGTTATACCAGGCTACAAAAAAGAAATAGTAAAACAATTAATGGAGGGAAGGTGGGGTTTAGGTGAAAATAAGAGAAGTCATTGATTCTTTCATAAGCTATTTTAGATCCTCCAACTCCTTAACTCTTTAGGACTTCTACCCCGGATCTAATACTCTCTTGGTGTCATATTTTAGTTTTAGTTATTTCCCGCTAAAAATATGCTGCTTGCTGTTACGTATATAATAATAATGTATAATGTAGTAAATTCAACTATTTGGAAAAAATAGAATTGTATTATAGTATAGAAGATAGTAATAAATGGCTGAGAAAGATTTTAAAAATTCATAGATTGGTCGTGTTGCTGCATGAACCGATGAAAGACGAAAATACATAGAAGAATATGAAATACGAGACTTTCGATACCACAATTCATTCACATTTATTACATAGTACATAGAAAGAAATATAAGATTTAAGACAAATAACCATAGAACTTTTTCTTCATCACTCTTCACTCGATACAACCCGTATTGGAAATAAAATACATTTAAGATTCAATGACTACAACCAATTCTAATTTATAAAATAAATAAAGAAGAAGAATAAGTTGGTTCTTTATTTTCCCTGGTTGTGAAAGTACCAAATAAAGACCTTTATAATACTCTGGCGAAAGCGGGTAATACACAACTAAGATTAAGATATCCAAATCAATCGGAGGTCAACAATTGTAAATTACAGATAAAAGAAATGCAAATAGCTCCCAATTCCTAACAAGCAATATTGATATAATACAGCAGAGAAGAAAGAGATAAGTAGAGCAGTCCTAGAATACATAAGCACTAGCATAAAACAGAAAAGTGGAAGAAGATCTGTATAACTCTAATGAATCCTTCAATCAAATCGTCATGAACTTTTTTCTCAGGATTTAAGGGTGTCCTCTCTCTAACTCGCTCGCTTATATTATATCTTTACTTTTTTTTTTACTAGGTTGCTTTTGATGAATCTATTCAATAATGAGAAAAAACATACTAACGACGAAGTTTTTTATAATAATTTTTTGATAATAATATTCTCACAAAATCACTTTCCTCTAAAAACTATTTGGCTTTCTTTCATCGTTACACCAAGCCATCTGGTTCTTGGTCAAAGAGAGGGAGTTCAACAAGGTAGCAATCGAAACGCATGTGTTGTATGTAGATCAATATTTTTTATATACGTGACAAAAAATGTAATAATTTTCATACCGATTTATATAAGAAATTTATATAAGAAAAAGTTAACGACACCCAAAAATAGAAAAGAATTTTGGCAAGCAAAGTCCAATATTGACAACAGCCTAATTTTTTATGTTTCCCCCGTATCCTTTCTACATTTACACTTCGCATTTCAAAGCTATCCTCTTCTTTTTTTTAGGGGGGTAGAGGGACTTCTTCGCTCAGACACTATAGTACTCGCGGTACACAAAATAATAAGATAAGAAGAGAAAAATACTGCAAAGTATAAAAAACATGGAAAATCTATTAAAACCAAAGGATTCATAATTCATATATAAATGATGAGAAATAGTGACGTGAAATTAATTGTTTTTCAAATGGCCCTTAATCAATCTAATAAAAATAAAGAGTGGTTCAGAAGAAGGGGCAAAAGATCTATTTCTTAATAGACGATTTGGTGTGTAAAAAAGTATGGTACTCGTCCTTAGAAATGAAATAGGGCAAATATGCACAATTGTTGGTAGTAGAGATCCAAAACTAATAGAGAAGAAAAGAAAGAGTAATTTTCTATAGATATATATATTTTATGAAATATGCAAAAGAACTGCTTACTTTAAATCCACATTTTTCATTGTCCTATTCGATATGTTAGAAATCCTCAATCTGTAGACTCTTTAATAGAAAGCTTTAGCAAAGTTTGAAACATAAACCAAAGGTTGACCGAGTATTAAAGCACAACAGTACTCCAACGTAGCAAAATATACTAAACTATATAGATTAGAAAGACTACTATTTATTATATATACTTTCTTATATATATACTACAGCAGTACAAAACAGAAAGGTAAACTCTACCTGCTTAGCTTACTACACAACAAAAAGAAGTTAAGTAGTTCGTAAGACAAAACAAGGGGTGAAATTTCTAATAAAGTGGATGCTGTTTAGTTTAGTAATTCTAGAGTTATGAAATGAAATTGACAATTTGGTGAACCATTATTCAAAAGAATTAGCGGAAGATCTAGAGAAATAGCTAAGTAGGACACAAGATTAGGACAATCTCAAGGAACAGAAGATTAGTTAATTCGTGTTTTAACAGAGAAGGCTCTTCTTTATTAAGTTTGTGCCATATTTCTGCCTTTTCTACTCTTTATTTTTATTATGTAAAACAGCACTCATACTTCCATACAAACACCTACACCCTGTTCATTTTAGAAATGTACTCTGTTGGTAGAAAGACATATATTTACTTAATTACCCAACCTATTTACTTAAACTTATATTTATTAGTTACTTAATCTTCTACCCTCCCTAGGTATGTCGAATCTAAAATGAATTATTAATTATACTATAAATAACCGCTTCTTTCTAAATAGATTACTAACTAACTAAATGGAGCTTCTAAACTAAGGCATGTATTTTCTCTCTGCTGAATGGTAGAGAATCAAAAACAATAAGAAAAATGCTAGCCAATCAAACAACCAATTAAACCACCGAGTACTTTTGGAGTCTAAGAAGAAGAAGAGATCTATTTCGTTCTATATTAATTCTAACAAAGTCTTTTATTTAACAGAGTTAAGTCTTGCTGTGTCTCGCTTCTTGTGTCTTTTCCTTCAAAAGGCAGGTGTTTTAATAGCAAACTATAACGAATTATTATTCCTACAAGGTAATAATCAAATTACAAGTGTTTTCGGAGGAAACTCCACTAGAACTTTGCATAACGTCTTATAGATAGGTAAGGTTATACTAATAAGCATACAATATCGGAGGTAATTAAGAAGGTAAGAGTAACAAACAACAAAGGAAGCAGGTATCCTTTCTAATATCTAATAGAGGAAAGTAGAGGAGAATTTCTAGGTATACTAAGAGTCAAATGTCAAACTATACATGATGATGATGATGTAAGCTGCTGGTTAATGTATTATATTCAAAAAAGGTGCCAACACAATAGCAAACGCCTAGCATATAAGAAGAAATAACAACAAGTGGTGCAGTCCTGAATATGGAATAGAATCGACTTAAGTCAAATCTTTTTTTTGCTTTTTCCATCCAATACCAAAATAATCGAGTAATATATTAATTAAGATACATCTTCCTAAGTCATTTTCGAAGCTATCAGATATTTAGTAGAGCAGATAGGAGCTCTAACCCATTGTAAGTAAGCCAAGGAACACGAGCAAGTAAATCAACCATTTCACCTTTTTTAGATCTTCTCGGTAGTTGCAGCAATGTCATATTCTATAATAGAAATATACTTTGTATACATTTTCTGGGTTGGTCCTGTACTTGTATAATTTTGTCTAGTTCTTTTTGTTGCTTGTACTTTGTTCCTCGCTTTTTCTTTTTCCATGTTTCGCTTAGTACTCGTCTCTTCGGAATAAGAAATAGAAGCATTTTTCTAAAGATTTTGTCTATTATTCTTCTCTTCTATACTGCACATAATGCGTGTTTCTCGCGTTTATAACTCATAACTGAAAAATCCAGCACACGAATAATATTAAGATTTCTATCATATCACGAATAAGGATTTACTTACTCCGCTACATAAGTTTTTCTTTCCTTGCTTAAAATGCGTTGACTCTCTCTTTCTTTTCTTTTCTTTTGATATCCCATTCCTTAAGTAAGACGAGTACTTTGTATATTATTTATAATAATGCCATATATTTAGTGATTCCCTATATCTACTTTTGGTCCTGTACTACCTAGAATATTTAGTGGTAGCAGTTAAGTTAATTTACCTTTTCCAAACAAATATAGACAATAATGATTAATCCTTTTTTTTGGCCTACGCTTGCAGTTTAAAAACTCTATATTTTTGACCATAATTTCCTATAATACTTATTACTATGGTAACCCCAAGCAAGGTATTTGGAATAATATCTTACCTACTAAATTTATCTTAGCGAATTGAATATGCATGTCTACCACAAAAATACATACTAGCAATTGTCTTTTTTGCTCTTATTTCTATCTAATCTAATAGAAGATATTTCCAAGTATTCATTCTCACCCATTTTATGCGCCTTTGTACTTTGTAGTAATGATGTATGTAGCTGCTATAAAAATAATATTTACTGGCACTTTGGATTTTAGAAGTCATTTATGAACTTTTCCTTGCGAATATTTAGAATATATTTCGTGGGGTCGTTTACTCTTTTCGAATATGTATATCAACCTATTAATTTAGTAAGAACTATAGGCTTTCTACCATGCGCGTTATTACTTAAGAATTTCATCCAAATCCAACAAAGTCAAAGTAGGTCTTTGTTTTATTTTACGTTTGTTTTGATCTTATATTCTCTATCTTTTTGGGATAGTTTATACTTATTAGAATCTCTTCCTTACCATCTATTTCTATTTTATATGTATGAAATCGATTATAAATAGAAAAGCACCTTTGTTGGGTTTTTTTTCCTCATTCAATAATGGTAAATGTGGTTTACATAGACAAGAGCAAAGGGGTCTAGCATAATAGTATATATAAATAAAAAAGGATAAAACAAGAAAAACATAAGTAATCCCTGATAATGGAATAGAATAATTAGCTTAATTCAAGTCTTCTGATCTTTTGCTTTGGACTCAATATCGGCAAAGAATGAAAAATAATTTGCACTTTCCGGTTTACTTAGTATTAGTAGATAGATATATAAATAAATCACTAAGCACTCGTTTATATAGTCAATTTTATTTAGTTTTATGTTCTATATAGATAATCTCCCAGTAATATTTATTAGAATATTTGGTATTTTTAGTATATTTGTAGTAACTGCTGTATATTATTTACTACTAGTTCTAACTAGTTCTAGCCTATCTCCCTTCATAATTAACGAATTCTGCTCATAAAAATTGGTTTTTATTCGGCGATAAGTATCCTGTGCACCAGGATTACGCTCTTTTCAGAAGTTTTTTTATTTTTCTATTAGGATAATCCAGAACTTTCAATGTTTTGCCTATATCTAGATCTGTTTATAGGTATTCGTGATTTTGGAAATGTCTAAATGTATTTCACCGTGGGCACTAGAAGAAGCGTTGGAAAAAGAAAAGAGCATAAAATCCATCTGTTGTAAGAAAGACTCTTCTTAAATATGTTAAACTGCTTATGAACAAAGTTTCTTAAAACTTTTATTCTTAACGATCTTAACGATAAACTGCCTTTAATATTATATAAACTGCAGTCATGTGAACTTAGCCTTTCTCTTTAGGTCATCCAGCAGTTAGAAATTAGAGACCAGTCCAGAATCGTGCAAGTCATAAAATAAAAGGAGTAAGGTGTTTGTTTATGGGTACTTGAAGAGCATAGACAGGTATTTTCAGGAACTATCACATTGTGAATTCTTGCACAGAGCACGTCTCTAAGATGTAGTATTATGTATGGGTGAACTTTTCGTACTAAAACATGTACTTCCTCACCAAATAGATTCAATCAATTCTTAAAACTTACAAAGAAGAAGCCTAGAATTTCTAACTATTGCAATGCAATAAGAATCTCTCCATCCAGTAAGGAGTTAAATTTAATAAAATAATATAGTAGAACTCACTCGAAGCTCAGCAACATATCTAAGGCCTACCAAAGAGTAACACCCACAATATGCAAGGAACACGATTCAATTCAAAGAGGAAGATATGTATCCCACTTACTTACATTTGTTAGGCTAGGATCTACCAATAGCACGTGAGTCCCATCATTTCTTATTCATAGTCGTGAAGTGACTTTTCTGTCAGGAATAGTTCGTGAGGAAGGTTCTATGATTTCAAATTATAACTGCTCCTAAAATAAGGAACCAGGGGTATGTCATAGAATTATGAAAATAAATTGCTTAAAACGGTGATACTGATTCCAAGAGTGGCCTTTTCCCTTTCTTTTTAGGCGTGTGTATCAGTTTATGTCATTAGCAGCACTTGCACTTTTTTCTTTCTCAATGGAATACAATAATACTCATCTTTCTTGGGAGAATCGTTGCCTTTGTTACAATTTTATGAAAAAATCCTCTCTTTTCTGAGACAAATGATAAAATCTAGCATCAGTTGTAGGTAATGACCCTTTAATTATGTCTTTTGTGCAAGTAAAAAACGTATTTGATCCAATCCACAGGAGTCATTTTAACAAAGAATGGAAGGATTTCTTTAAAAAGACGACTAAGAATATAAGATAATTCTACTAGGGGAGGATAAGGAGATAGGTAAGAAGAATTCAGTGACTACAGCCTTACTAATAAATAATAGGGAAAGTAATAAAGCATAACGTAAGTATGAGAGCTATAACGAACTTTTATGAAAATGTACTGATCATATATGGTGATCCTGTTTCCAATTCTGTAATTATGTATATTCTCTGTATAATCTATTCTTCACAACACCATAGCTGTCCGCAGGGAAACTTCTATGGGAGGACAACGTATCACGTAAGCAATAGGCGCAAACCAAATAGAAAGGTAAAGGGAAATTAAGATTGCGTAATATACTTCCTAGGATTTCTTATATATTTTCTATATTTTTATACTTGTGTTACTTGTTGTGGATGGATAACTCTATTGTTATGATTTCCTATCAGGTCTTTAATGGGCGAGGGTCTAAGGAATTGTTTATTAACTCTATGTCATGTCTATATCTATCTTTGGACAAAGTAGATAGCATCTTAATAAATAGAAAGGCAATTAATTAAGAACTTTATTATAAAAAAATGGTTTATTTGCGAGCTTTTAAAATTTCTCGTGGAGTATGATAACATAGGGTTTCAAGCATATTTTAGATCACTTTAAGCATTATTCGAGACGTTACTATTTCTAATAAATTATTATAAGAGGTTCGCGGGTTAGGTTGGAAGTAAGAGGGTTTCTAAAGCTACAACCATACAAACCATACAAGGGTAAATTCATATCGTAATTAGAGAATACGGTGCGCGGTAAGTCATTAAATATCTCACCACAACTAAGCTTCTAAGAAGTATGTCCTTAATAATAATAATGTGTCTTTGTAACAAAACAACGTATATGATTGATATAGGAGGCTACTAAATCCTTTTCCATCCAACATAAACGTCCTTTTTTGATTCACCGAGCAAAGTATGACGATTATTTTCCAACCATAATAAGGGTTCATTCTAAACCTAAACAATCCAAGAGACTTTATGATGACAAAAAAAAATGGTGCTAGTTAGAGTCTTTAGCCTTTAGCAGCAAAGAGAGGACATGCTCCAATATTAATCATGCCAAATGAAACCTAGTAAATTAAAGGTATAAAACTACAGTAAGCGCTTATTTTCTAAACGAGATATGCCCTTTTCTATTTTAAATAACTTATCAACGTCCTACCTAATAAATAACGTTGTCTTAATATTTCTGTGTCATACCCCTACATTTGCCTAGTAAATATAATGAAACCCGTCCATAGTAGCATCGTTCTTGTCATACATTTTATTACTACTCATGCGTGCATGGGGACTTCCTTTTTATCTAGCTAATTGCTGTAACTAACTCTTCATTATCTTTATTTCTGTATTCCCAACAAAGATTGCTTTGGTATATAACACCTATCTTCCTTCGCCAACAATTTCATCTTCAATCTTTTTTTTTTATAGTCACGAGGTCCTATAGCGAGAACTACTATTGTGACATGCAACAGTATCTTTAATCGTTGAATACTACCACCCTGTGTATGTATAATTATAATCTAAGAAATTGTTCCCCTTCCAGTCATTCCTTTCTTATTTCTCTTCTATCAAGTTTCTTTTCACAAAGGTCGTCAGCTACAAACTCAAAGAATTCGGATTTTCAATAAATTAACTGCATATAATATAAAAAAAGATAAACTCAAAGCAAAGAGTCAATTTAGAAATAAGAAATAAGTATAATGAAGAATTCAAAAGGACTTATAAACTTAATACTAGAGACTATGATAAGTCATTTAAGTGATATATGTCAGATTTTTGTTTGGATCCATGTCCCATGCTTAGTAATTGCTGTATATTAATTACTTCTGCATTTATACTAACTAGGATTGCCTAGTTCTAATCTGTCTTCATAAATAAGGAATTCCTTATCATAAAATTGGAGTATACTCGGTGGTAAGTACCTTGGTCATGACTCAATCTTTTAAGAAGTTTCTTTTTATTGGAATAATTAATAATTTATGTTATTTGCCTCGGCTTATAAATTGACTTATTATTTTCCAGGCATAGTTTTCCAAGCCCAGGAAGAAGTAATTTCACTCTAGTTTTTCAGATTCTTATTTTATGGGGTATAGTAGATAGATTAAGGAATTATTGTTTCAATAAATACAGGAATACCAAGGAATGACTGAGACATTTGCAAGAGATGCGTATTTCTAACAAAGTAGTGTGCCTGGATCATATCTTTTATTAAATGCAGTAAATAGCAGCAGCTTATAGTCCTGTTGTATTCATATGACCTATGATCCAGCCTTTAAAAGTCATGAATATGAATATGCTTTAGAACATATTAGAACATAGTATAACCCTGTCTTCCCGGATTTGAAAAGTATTCCTTCCTTTTTGGTTTACGAATTGTGTGTTAATACTAGCTTAAAGCGCGGTTAATATAGACTTCTTTTCAGAAATAATTGTTGTCTGTGAGTCGGACATGAGAAAATGTGAAGGAGCAAATTATTGACATTGATTGACATTTTAAGATAAGATAACGCAAGCCAAATACTATATATAAAAGGAGTATAACCAAAAATAAGGTTAGACAAAGAAGTAATAAAGAAGTGATCAAAATCCAAATACTCATATTTATTATAAGCACACGGCGGTGATCCAAGATGTCGGTTAGAACCCTTTATTTTCATAATTTCTTATACTTTATCATATTCTATAGCCAATAAGGAATTTGTAACCAAGGATTTCCTCTTTTGTAAATTAGAACGTCAACGTCTACTAACGCTCTTCTATGCTTGTATCTTTTTCGTTTTCAAGGCGAGGTTTCTTTTCTTAGAAAAGAAAATCTCCTTCTGTCTTTTTTTTATTTTCTATTTATATAATTTCAGTATGTGTATACGCCATTCTTTGTCCTCTGACTCTTTTCCTCTTTTCGCTACTTTCACTACATTATAGGAGTTATATCTGCCAAGAACGATAAATGTCCGTAGAATGCTTTGTTCTTAGTATTATACGGATTTGCGGATTGAGTAATAAATAGAATAGCTTTTTAGTCTTGCCTAGAATAAGAATTCGAAGCCATGTCTACCTCATTTCCTAGCATAGTACATAATAAATAATAGTATACAACACAACAAACAGAGAGATATTTGCTCCTTTAGTTAAAGCACTTAACGTCATGACACGAATCTTTATATAGGAATTTTCTGTCGCACCACACCGAAATGATGACTTTAAGGATTTTGTTATACTTAAGTAAGAGGCAAGGATCAAAAATGTCGAGTTAATGTATGAATGAGGTGTAGTATAAGTACGTACTGGGAATATCTATCTCACTAGGCACTAACCGATCTATCCTTGCTCTTTCTTTGATTAGCTTTATCTTTCGTAGTTTGTTTTTCTTTCTGCTACATATGGGTGAAAAATAATGCTGTGATCCAAAAACAAACCTAAAACAAAGTATGCTCGAAAAGTACCGTCCAGGTACCGGGTTAAATAACTAGGATTTGATGAAGATATTCTCGACTATGTTTTTTTTTTATATTACGTTCTCTCTATCTATAATTCTAAGATTAAGAAGAACCTAAGGAATACTGTGTTGTTTTGTCCTAGGATTGATTTTCTAAGCTAGATGATCCAAAAGAGAAAGAAATGTACAAATCGTTTATCTTATCTAGACAAGAAATTGACTTTAGTAGAGTAATTATAAGTCTTCACTTATGCAAACAAGACACTTACTAATTTCTGTCAGTAGGTGTAGGTAATCATCAGACAACGTACTATAACAAGCATAACAGGCACAAGTCTTTTACGAATTATGGAAGTGATCTAAGACATGATAACCATCACGTACTCTTATCAAAGTTAACAACTTATAATGCTAAGAAAGCTCTTTCCAAGTCTACTTTTTAGAAACTTGTAGGATGTGGTTTCGAGTAACCAAAATTTCTATTTGTTCTTCACTTTCCTTATGCAGCATTGGCATATAGAATCTAAGTCAGAGAAGGAAGTTCTCTTGGGTTAGTGGTATAGTACATAATATTTTTGGGATAGTCTACGATTTTTCATTCACGCGGCAATAATCATCATATTACGTAATATAAGAAAATGGGATACTTTCTTTTTTGATTAAATAGTTGAGACAGTTCTAATCTATACCTTTTCGGTTTTGCTTTTTTATCACATAGAACTAGAAACGAGGAATACGATTTTATGTCATAAGTAAGATTTTCAGCTGTAGATTTGTAGGAAGGAGTATAAATTTCACAAGTATAACTGCTCATAAAAATGAACTCAAAGCGAAGAATGACAACTTATGCCATCACCAGTAGCACTTTCACCTGCAGTTTTTTAGGCTTTTTACTTCTTAGCTAATCTTAACTAAGCCTACTTCTAATAAATCTAACTTATAACGGAGGATAAGAAAAATAATACTAGGTAGATCAAGTCTTAGATTTGGAAGAGAATTAATTGGCTTAAGTCGAATGTTTTTTTTCTACGCAAACATGAATTTAGTAATATGTTTCAAATTTTCCAGCAGTAGTTTTTCCATGCGAAGACTCTCTATTTTCTACTATAGCTGCTTAAGACATTTAAAAGTAAGTGTATAAGTATCTGGTATTAAGGGAAGTAACATCGCAAAGCTATTTGTTGTTGTACGGTGAGCTAAAAGAGAAACGCATGGGTGCTCTCTTTCTTTTTTTTTTCCAAGTTCTTTGTTTGGCACACTTTAATAAATAAGAGCAGTAAAGAACTCTGAAAAACTACTAAAAATTGTGAGGTTATAACCCAAAATCCATATCAAACTAAAGTGTGAATGATTCTCGGCATCTTGGCATATACGGTATGTATATAGTTAAATAATAGCCAAAAAAGAAGTTGTTGTACACGTGGATATTCTTCGTAGCGTAGTATTGACTAAATTCCCTTCTAAATCCTTGTTTTTGTAGGTAAAGAATCTTTTTTATTATATATCTACCAGGTCTTTTCTTATCCTGCTTCTGTTCTAATTCTGGCTGGGCGCTATTACTTCGAATACTTTGAATTTCTACGATATTACTTTATCAATCTTATGTATAAATAATAATAATTATTTCCCTGCAATTCTATTTTCTCATCGCAAAGATCAATTTAGTCCTACCTTAAATATGAAAAAATACTTAACTAAGCGAAACAAAGAGGAAAGGTTATAAGGCATTTATTAGACTCTATATAGTATTAATATGTAAAGATTTGGTCAACTTTTATGAGTGATTAAAATAGGGCACTGTTTGTAGCTTTCTAGTCTAGCTTCGACTCTTGTTGTGGAATTTCGGTATTATGCATACTCTTTTGGGCAATCCTTTTTTTTTTTTTCGTTTGGATGTGCAAGCTTCTTTTTTTGCTTATTATCCACCTACCTGTAGACAAATTATAGAAGATGATAGGAGTTTTGTAGACTTTTTCTTTGTTTAGGAAATAAACTACGGATTCTCAACAAAAACTGCTTGTAGTACTTAATATCTTAGAATCAGTACATACCTTCTGCTTTACGCGTTTCCACCCCATATTATTTCGTTTGTTCCTTCTATTTCGATGGTGTTATCTATGGTTTCATTTTAGGCTTGCTAACAGATACTCTAAGTAATTTATCTAATTAATGACATAGAATCCGACCTTTGGTTCCACTCGGTGACTAGGATATGAGTTATAGGAAATAGGGATTGTTATGTACAAGATTGTCTATGACTGTTTCTTTCTGGACTTATAGTTCTTTTTTAACTCCGGCTGGTTTCCAAGCAACGGCTAAACGGCTAAAAAGAAATATGTCCTACTCTTTTTCTTGCTTCTCTCCCGGATCCTTATTTTAGAATATCTGTATCTAGTGTGGGGTTGCTCCACTGGTTTTTCTTTTCATTTTGTTTAGGTGTAGACACACACCTTATCCCTTTTTTGTATCTAGCTAGAGTTCTTTCTTCAATCCCTACAAGCCTGCTCTATTTATTTATTTTACTTTATTAAACTTTCTTCTCTACCCTTGGCGTTGCTAATTTAAGTTGTCAACATTGGTAACTTGTACTTTTTTTTTTATCTGGAAGAACTCTTTATTTTCAATAATAACTGTTCTATATCTATCTATATATATATAACCTATACAAGGAAGGAAAGCCATATCGTCGTCGTGTGTGAAAGAAAAGGCTCTCGTGGATGCGGAGAACAACTCTAATAAAAAGGTATGGGAATAATCTCTAAACGAAAAAAGAGTTACACGCCACAAGTCAAACATCGGATTAACTATAATTGAAAAAAGAGAACCCGGTCAAAATTATAGTACTAGTAAAATAATTTAAATTATTAATTAAGTATTAGTTATAACTGTCTTCATAATCACCAAATTTCAAAATATAAACTAAATAAACTAAGGAATTCCCCTGGTAGTAGATATCTTTCAGCATCGCTGTTCATAATAAGTCCATCTTACTTTTTAAACCTTTCCATGTTTCTATCTATTTCCAAACACTATTTCAAATTATGGATTAATCCTTTCCACTTTATAGAGAGAGACACTTAAAAGTAAGTAAAAGTAGTAAGTCTATCTGATTTTATTAATTTAGGGAAGTAAGATTACAAAGCTATTTTTTGGAGCCAAGTCTCCTTTTTCATTTTATGGGGATTAAAGAATCGACTTCAAAAGATATGTATATAATTTTTACAATTTACAAATCTAGAAATATAGACTAAAATATCATTTTTTCTAAACTTTAAATATTTAAGCCATAAAATCTGCGTTTCTATCTAACCGCTAAGAGAGGGGTGTTCTCTTTATTTTTCATCAATGTCTATTTTATTTATGGCATCGTATAAAAAAAAATGTACAGGAATAGGTATCTTTTTCGGAGCTGCACCAAGTATTCCACCTTTTACTTGAATTGAATACAGAATACGCTTTATATATAAGGGTAGGATAAGAAACTCGAGCTCAAAGACGAAGAAGAGAGAATTACTCCAGCACATGTCTGACAACATGACAACATAATAATATACATAAAATTATATATACATAAATACATAACAAACAGATTCTTACACAGATAGACAAGATCTCAAACTCTTTATAATACTTATTACTAATTGGAATCAACTATTCCTACTATATATTATCTATATATTATACAATAATCTTAATCTTAATTAAGTATTCTATTTCTAGGAGATTTCTCAACTTTATAAATAGGGTAAGTCCTTGTTTTCCGCACTTCCAAATGATGTATAATTTCTGCTTTCCGAGCTCTATATTTGTAACCTCGAATTAGTACAAAACCAACCCTTAATCGTACAATCTTTCTTTTCTAATATTTTATATATCTATCGTCTACCGCCCAAACAAAATAAACTATATTATATCTAATTCTACTAACCTTCCTTCTATCACGTATGAACAACAAAGCAAAAAAAGGTCATACATAAGTCGTCAACAGGTGGATCAGCATTTTCATCTTTTCGGTTATAAGAAAAGAATTCTACACATTTTTGACAATTACCAAAGAGAAACTCATCAAAGAGAGGGATATAAAAGGAGTATTATCTATTTATAAAAAGAAAAAATGAATGAATCAAAGGGACAAACCTGTTTTTTTTCCAAAAATAAAGTATAGACATATTAGACATACAATGTATAAGTTTAGGGCGCTATGATACGTATACATAAATTCACTAATTATTCATTAAGATATTTTGGTTTAACGCGATATTTCTGCATGGCTAGATGTTAGATTTATTCATTTTGTGCCTTTTTTTTATATACCCTACTATTTCTTCTAATGCAGGTGCAGGTGTTGATTCAAATTAATACAAACAAACAAGTAGCGGGTGTTTTCTATATACATATGTTCGCCAATGAAATGAAACTTCTTGTTTTTTTTTAACTGTCCCAGCGATTAACTCTTCGTGTATTGTGCAACAAGCGAAAGTGTAGGTGCTCTAACAAAAAGGAAGTCTAGCATTTATAAACAGAAGATAAGAGCTAAATAAGAAGTTATTACTCAAAGGGCGTCGCAGGTGTACACTATTAATATGCATATGCACTATTATTATGAAAGGGAAAGAAAGAAAGAATAACAATGAAATAGCAATATAGAAGGAAATATGAAAGAATGCCAGCCTAGTGTGTTTCTCCTTAACAACAGAGTTAAGAGTCAGAGGAATAAGTCTTGGAGTTCCCGTTGTCTATATAGCATGTTCCTTTGTTTCTACTAAACGACAAAAATTTTCCACAATTCCGCATCTTATTTATTTCTTCTTACCCTATATGTATGCCCTATATGAGCACTTAGTATCTGTATAGATTACCCTTAATTATTTAGAATTATTTATATAGATATGTTATGGATATGACCTTTTTTTACCACCCCTCAACTTGCTTCTATTTGCTCTTTGAGGTTTTGTTTTTTCGTGTGTGTATATGTATTCCTCTCATTCCCTTATTCTAAACGAATATAAAAAGGAAATAATTCCTCGAAGGATTCTCATATTATTACTTAGTAGTTGTTCTCTATGCCAGTCTAGTTATTTATTCAAAATATTAGATCTTAGTAATAACTTCTTCTTATATGTGCTATTAACCTTTTGATACTAACCTTCCTAACTATTAGATTTCTAAAAAATTAGATGCATCATTAATTTGGTATACCTTACTTTGACCTATACAAAGTATCGGAAAATCACAAAAAAGGACTCCTTTTTCACATTTTTTTATAAGCGAAATGAAAAAGTCTTAGTCAGGACTTCGGGAATTTGATGTTTTAGAATTTTACTAGGGCAGAGATCTCGAAAAATCTAAAAAGTCACATCGGCCTAGGGTCAAAAGTGAGTCAATCAGATTTTACTAAGGAAGGATTCTAAAAAAGATGAAAACTTTCATCTACATAGAGTCTCACTCATTCTATCTTTTTCTTGATGGAATTTCTAGATTCTATAGTAAGCTGACCTGGAATTCTTTCAAACAAGATCTTTCTGTTTGGGAAATAAGAGAACTGCTTAGGACTTCCCATTATTAGACTGACTTAGGACTGACTTCCTATTCTTATTATTAGACTTAGGATTTCCTATTCTTAACAGTGATAGTAAAGATGATATGTATGAGAGAGTTCTTTAGAGTCATTCAGTAGATATATGGGTTGTTGAGACCAAAAAGGTATCAGATATTTGAACCCAAAATTTCATGCACAAAAACCGATGCGCTTACTGATGAGCTAGACAACCTTTTTTTCATCGATGAAAAGTGAGCAAAAGTGCACTCGCTTTCACTCGTAAAAAACTATCCGCAGATCGATCCTCATCCATTTTGACTAGATTTCATGAGGTTTTCACTTATATAATAGTATAGCTCTGGTTGTTGTTTGTTATTGTTATTATTTCCATTTTTTCTTTTTTCATTAACACGGAGAAAGCTCTGTCAATTTTTCTGTATGTAACTTTTTTCTGTAAATAAGTTTTCTATTAGAGTTTAAGAGTTTAAATAAGTTTTCTGTTAGAGTTTCTAAGAAATAGATCTAGTTAGCTTTAGAAGAACACATATCTATATAGAGTTCTTTCATTTCTTGTCAAATTATTTCCTACATTAATAAGAGTCTTTTCTATGGACCAAGACTACGTACTTTGGTTCAGAGAAAAGACAAT
>JAYMSS010000003.1:0-47214 GCA_036897785.1 Plantago rugelii | reverse complement strand
TTCTTCAGGGGTACCTTTAATTTAATGAGTCCAAAGATGGGGGAGGTGATAAGCAGTTCTTCCGTACCAACTTAGCTGCCCGGCGTTGACTAGATCAACTTGACACAGCAACCTAATTTAATTCCAAAAAGCTTGAAGATGATTCTTTGTCCTTTTCCGTGTATTAGGGATTACTTAGGTAAAGAGGACTTAAGTAGTAAAACTTAATAAATAGATAATCTTAGCTATATTCAACTTCGAAGACAGGTACGAAAAAAGGGTTATTTCTCCTGGCAAAAGGAAATAGGATCCACCCATATTAAATACCTTAACATACATACGAAGAAATATTTATACATGAAAGAATCCGGAAGAGAACTAAACAACACTTCCAACGAAAGGAAAAATAGTTAGTTATTGACGACACTTCTTCAAGGAAACGCAGGACTTCTATTTTAGACTTATAATTGAGAATAATAGAAAAAACATAATAGGTTTTGTTAGAAAAGATAAGTATATCATATATGCCCAGATGAAGCCCTCACCCTGGATATTCTGTTAATTCCTCGCCAATCTATATTTCTATATTCTGTGATAGCTCTTTCTTCGAGACCTAGTACGTTTGTTTTTGTCTTATAGTGAGATGTAGTTTTTTCTTTTTTTTATTTTTAAGCCTGCTCGCTAAGGAATTTGATCGGACTCACCTCCATCCCATAGTGATTAGCCTATTTTCCATAATTCTCATGACATCTTATAAGGTAAAATTATAAAACATATGTTTAGGCCCTAAGGAGATGTGACTTTTTCGATTTGATGTCTAGTTATAACTTAGAAATCCAACTTCTTACTTTTGTCAATATTGGAAAGTGTCAACTATCGGATTCTCATTTCGCTTATAAAAGTTCTAAAAATGAGCTGTTTTTTCTGATTTTTTGATGCCAGCCATGGCAGAAAGTTAGTTTTTCAAATTTCCCTAATGAACATGTCTCAATTTTTAAAAATTGATTGCTCGCCATGTAAAAAAGTATGTTTTTTCATTTTCTAACTTAAAAAAGATTGAAAAAACTGAAAGTTGATTAGTCCATAGCTGGAAAAGTATATCATTTCTCAGAAGTTCCAACAGATAATAACATAAACTACCTACTAGAAATAACAGTAAACACTATCGCACCTTCCTCGTTTTAGTACTTTTTATTACCCCTCTACTATAAAGAAAAAGTCTAATCATAATGTTCTATTTTCTAACTACCCGGAAAATGGGAGTGTGCAGGCTTAGTTATGTGGAAAGGGATCAGCTATGTATGGTGCTTAAAAAATAGAAGCCGGTTAATGTATCTTTGATGTTGTTTTAATAGTAATGGTAATAATGTCGGAATACAAAGAAACTTTTATAGATTCTAGATTTCCTTCTCTACCTCATCAAATTCTAAAAAGGAGTACTCATCAATACTAGCAATCATGTACTTTTTCCGAGTCTAGTCGATGAGGACGCTTCTTTAATTTAATATAAATGCCTGGGTGGTAATACAAACCTCGGTTGGTTCTTTTCTTTCTTCTATGATAAGAAATTGTTCATAAACAAAAAAAATAAGGCCCAATACTGCCTTTCTGTGAATAGTGTTTCTTCTGACAAAAGACAAAATAGAAAGAAAATTACTTGCTTTTGTGACTCAGCCAGGTAATCGGAGTCTTTTCTCTAGGGCTCTCACAATACAACAAGACTTTTTAGCTTCTAACTGACTAAGCTAGTGAACTAAGTGTGGTATGCCAGAGTTCTTTGCTTGGATGTTTGGGTCTATGTTCTATAACTACAAAAAAATCTTAGAATCTACCGTAGTTGGAAAAACACCTTGAAAAATGCATGCAAAGAGAAGTCCATCTCATACAATAAGGGTCTTATATAGCGTAAGAAAAATGGAAGAAAATAGAATAGAGCCTAAAAAAGAGTATAAGTCCAGGTCTTTCTTTTTCCTTTTATTACGTGTTTATTATGATTTATGATGATTAGAGATTGTATGTATATTTTTCGTTGTATTTATTTACTTATGTTTTCATGCTTGTTTTCAGAAGAAGTGTAGCTTACGTCATTTTTCGGTTTGACTCAAAGCTTGGTTTTTTATTTGCCCTCTTTTTACTATATACACTTATACACTCGAAACACCAGAGAATCTTGGTGATGAAGGGAAGGCCTCTTCCCCATGCAGATGCCCTTTCCTTATGAGTCAAATAAACGCTAGCTTCTCTTATTTTATTGTTGTTATCCTTTAACTATTACTTACTATCCTGGAATGTATGTACTCTATATTAGTCTGGAACTTTTATTATGAAACTGGCAATTAATTAACTAGGAGAAAAGAATTAATCTTACTCTGCTTTCATGACAAAATATTTTCAAATAATTTACTTTGGAGTGAACTCTTTCATTCACAGCACAGTATAAGAGTTCAACCTCTCTTTCCAGTAACTACTCTTATAGCACGTAAAAAACTCCTTAACTTGTCGTTATTGTATCCCTTCCTTTTTAATTAATTAACATTCTTATCTTTATATTTTGTTTTGCCAAACAGTCGACCTGGAATAGTTTTCTTACGTTAAACCTGTGCAAGAAAGAAAAAGAAAAAAAGTATCCCACCGAATTCCACGACTTCTTCTTTTTTGTTTGGATATAAGTAAAGTATCTTCTCTGGTTTGTCCTTTATTATATTAAATTATCTTTCCCTTTTTAAACCCCAATATATCCTAGATTTCCTACTAAACCAACAGGGTAAACATTATGAAAAATGAAAAACCACAGCTTCTTAATGAGAGCTTGTTTCTCATAGCACCTAATATTTATTAGTTGGTCAAAAGAGTTCTAAATGCCTACAAGACAAACTCCAACCCCGTTTTCTATTGAAAGATTCTTTATTATTGTATATTTAGAGATCCGTGAGAAGTATAATCCGGCATTGTTTTTCAAGTAATTAGGTTTCGTTAGAGTGTTCCATCTTTGGCTCGACTTTCTACCCTTGTTCTCATTCTCAAATTCCTCGCTTCAATAATTAAGAAATAATTAATTAAGACTAACTATTTTAATTTTATACCGTTTTTAAGTACATTTCAAAGTGTAGAGCAGTAAAAAGGACACAAGAGAACCACGCTCTATTCCCAGGATGTAAGAACTAACACTGAATAGAGATGAAACCTAAGAGAAAAGGGACTTTGGAGAAGTTGCCATTAATAAATAAAGGATCTTGTACAAAAAAAACCCAACAACGAATTGCAGCATACAACAAAGAAAAATACTAGGTCTTATATCTTTTTAGGTGTCACACTCTTCCTTGTCTCATTTTTTCCATTCCACTTTGGTCTATATTTTCTCTTGCTCTGTAAAATAAATTACTATTATCTAATGTAGTCCAGCTTTCTAATACTAACTTTCCTATATTGTCTTTTCGTATTTTGGTAGTGGTTCTACGTGTAACCTTTCCATTCCCGTCCAATTCCTAGCTGTTGGATTTCATTCCAAATCTTGCGCCATGGACTCTTATCTATATAAATCTATATAAATGCCACGTCTTTTATTATCTCATTTTCATTCAATATATATATGGCTTTTCAAACCCGAAGTTTTTTTTTCTAAGATTCTACGAATTTTGACTTTACCTTACTATCTTTATATATTATACTCGTGTACGGAAGTCTTTACTCATTATTTTTCAGCCTAACCCGGCTGCTTTTCTTCTAGTTTTCTGTCATAGAGAGGTATCTAAGCCAAGCCTTTTGCAAGATTTCATCTTTGTGGTTTATATATATATATATATATATATGTAAATAAACCTATCTTATAAATAAAGAAATAAAGTAAAGAATTTGTCTAATTCTAATCTAGCTTAGTAATGAAGATATTCTTTGTTTTCTGGATTAATAGTTGAAATATTTGCTTGCATTCCGCCCAATTACTGGGTTTTACATGAAGGTGAAAGCTGTATTCCTTTGCCCCTTTATTTCTTGGATAGAGTCCGTTTTCCTGCTGCTTCGTTGATGAAAGAGAAATCTAAAAAACATAATTATAGAACAAAGTTTTCAAACGACATACATAGAGACAGACAATTCTAGTAAGTTCTGTACATTTATATATTTATTATAATATAGGTAGAGGAAGTAACTGGTATGATATAAAGAAGATAGATATTCGCTTAGTTAGATTCTTTGCTAAAGTGCCATTATGGAAAATCTTTTAGACAAGACAAAAAAGGTAGGAAAGGGAAGAAAATTCTTACAAAACAAAGAGAAGAGGAGTAAGGAAAATGGTTCACAAACATACCAACCAACTTGCTTTTATTTATTATTTTACATATGGATTCGGTGATCTTATCTTTAGAATATATTATCGCTTCTTCCTATGTTTCAGCTAGGATATGAAATCGACTTGAATCGAAGTACAACCATCCCTTTTTTATAACAAGGACTTCTCTTGTCCTTTTTTGTGAGCGAATTCTTTATGAGAAAAGCACTTATTAGGTACTCTATTTCCAAAAGGATTGACAAATTTTTCTATATGTAATTATCGGAAAGTCTTCCAAACTTTTTCAGGGTAAATTAAATAAGGAGGCATTCCATGTAATTTTTCAAAGACTTATCTTTCGTGCGTGATCCAGGTCTTTGACTCTATCAAATACTTGACCTTCTTTTTTGAAAAGATTACTTAACTTCATGAGATTTTCATACCCTTACTTAATATTCTCAATAAGATGAAAGAGATGCCGCTTAGAAACAACAGGAAGGTAATAAGGAATAATATAGTCTAGGAATTTACTCAAGGAGACTTTAGGATATACCAACAAAATCAAAAATAAGAAATAAAGCCCTCTTTTTTCTAATATTAAATATTATATTAAATATTAGAAAATGGCGGCATAAACAAGGATTACCGCATGTTAGTATCACGCATACAGAAGATTTTTGCGTAATGTTGTATAATATAGTGTTTACCTGGGAAGCTAGAATCATTTTATAATAACAAAGAAATATTTTTTCGCTGTGCCTTATCCAAGGTTTTCCATTCAAAGTTAAAAGACAGAGGCGGTAAAAAAAGAATTTACCAGAAAATAGATCGCCACAAAGAAAGACCAAAATAAGAATGGAGAATCTACCCCACTTCACCCATTTAGTCTTCTTCGAAAGAAAATGTACTACAAAGAACTAATATAAGAATCATACATAGATTTTTTTTAATTCTATCTAGTCCAAAAGAGAATATAGAAATAATAGTATAGTAACGTAGTTCGCTTTAGGAAAAGTTATTGAAGAGCGTGATTCAGTGATGCCCTCTATCCTTTTTTCTTTTAAATTAATCTCTGTTAGTTCTAAATCTAAATAAAGGAGTTTGTCAGAGGTGCAACTGACTGTGCTTACTGAAAATATAGGAGTCTGTCTACACCATGAAGAGATTCTTTCCGTTGAATGGGATTCTACCAGTAAGACGAAAAAGGCACATAAAACATAAAGTAAAATAGAATAATAAGTCGGGTTTAACCGATAGTCAATGTTAATTATTCCCGGATCAATTTACCGGTATGGAAGCTGTAACCGCCCGTTAACCCTTTATAAGATAAGAGGAAATATTACCTTTTACTTTTTACTTTGGTGGGTGTATGTATAATTATGGACCTCGGTTCCAGAATCTAAGTTTTTTCTCATCCTCCTAGGAGAGACAGATAGATTAGGGCTCACTCTCACTTTTTTCATTTTGTTAAGTAATTAAACGTTCTGCTTCTAATATTTTTATGATTTATTCTATCTACTTTCGATACATGTATGAGTTACAGAACAGGCATTTCTCCACTTACGTTTATTATTCCGCTTTAATTAATTTTAATTATTGCTTTTTTTTTGCACCAACTTCTTTAACTTGTACTTGTGCTAATCTAGGTCTTTATTATCTATCCAAATCTGATCGAAGGAATGAATAATAAACTCAGAGAAAGCGAAACGACAACATCTAGGCAAAACTTAGAATAATGATAGATACTACTAAAAATTTGCGATATCCTCCATATTTGATTACATTTCAATTCATAAACATGGTTGTCGACGAAGTAAGAGCTACGTACGTCTATCGGAAAGCAAAAGAAAGGTAAATTAAGAGCTTAGATAAGAATAGGAATTAGTAATAAAAAAGTACTTTCAAAAACGAAACGTAAAATGTGCGGTAAACAGTTTAATAGAAGGATAGGCATAATAAGGTTATATCCAGAACAACTAATAATGCAATATCCATTGATCACTTCTCTTGTTTGTTGTTATTTCACAATCTACATATATTTTTCTAGAAGACGGACATTACCAAGCTTTTTGTATTATAGTAGCTGTTTACTCTTTTATTTCAGTTACGAGCTAAATGGATTTTCAGAGTAATCCCTACCTATTTCTCTCTTTCTTTCTTTATCATTTCTAAGAGATTAGGTTGTTTGCATTACTTCAATTTTCGTATTCGGCTTTATCCTCGATCTGGCTACCTCTCAACTCAACTGAATATATTCGTAAAATAAGAATTTTCTAATGGTTTTTGTGGTTTTGTTGAGGCAAGGAATAAATCAAGAATTGACACTATTTGCTCTGATCTATACACGGGTTTGTTTATTACTCCGATTTCCCTTGGAGAAGACTTCTATGCACAAAGTAGCTCCACACCATACATTTAATCATTTAATAAAGAGTACAGCGGTTTCGACCTTAACAAGTAAAGAGGACTTATTTATTCAGAATATTATCTTCTCTCTACGTTATTAGATTAGGAGGGCACCTTCAATTCCAGATCTGAGAAAGCAATCAATCGACACAGAGTTTATTTATTATCAAATGGATGGAAGACAACGAAAACGAAACAAATATTCTATAACTGCTTCTTCCTTACCGTGCCGTATAATTAAAATGAGAAAGATCCCGAGTTTTTTAATACTGATTTATTTTCTATTATTCTATTTATTTTACTAATTATAATTACTAGTAGAAGTAGAAGTAGAAGGGTGTCCTATTACCTAATAAAATTGATACCTTATATAGAGAAAACCTTACTTAGCGAAATAAACATAAAGCCAAAACCCTACACCCGCTCTGAGTGGTTATTACTACTTTTTCCAACTGACTTCGTGCTTTTCTCTCTGTTTTCTTTTGTGTTTGTGCTGGGCCACTACTATTCTTGTTTCTAAGTTCTTCTTCTTGATATGATATATATAATTGACCCGCGTGGACGTTCTCTTACAAGAATGTATGAATGTACCCACAAATAGTACTAGTACTGGGCGAGTACTCTAGTAGATTTCGGTATTTCTTTATTAGCCTCTTTCCAAATAGGTTTTGCATTACTTAAGTTATGGGACTTTGTGCATATCTTGTCTAAAACTTTTAATCCTTTCTAGGTATAGGATAGGGGCAAGAAGACATTAGTTCCAAATTCACTCTCTCAAATAGTTACCTTACCAAAAGGAAGGAAACTAGAGATCTGAAAAGAAGAATACTCCAACCAAATGTAACCATACATAGTATTAATTTGATAAAAAAAAAAAAAAGATTTTAATAGTTTTATAGGTAGAAGAGAAGGTAGAGAAAAAGTACTGTAGAGAAGACATTGATAGCGAACAGTACTAAATCTATTGCACATATTGCGCAGGTAGGAGCGAGATAAAAGATACTAAAGTAAAAGTAAATGATTCAATATTCACAGAACGTTAATTGTAATCCTGTGTGTTTTTAGTAATAGGCTTTAGATCGGGTGGGGAGGAAAGATATCTATTTTCTTCTATCATTAATTCATACAATTCTCTAAGCCCAAAAGGTTTAAAAATTTATTTCACGTAGTAAAGTAATATAGTGTTCTAAAAGAAAAGAGATCTCTGGATTAGAAATTGTATGAATTATTAAAGATCAGAGAAGATCAAACCATTATCGATCTATTTATTTATTGACCTATTTCTATCAAGAACAGAACAAATAGTAATAAGAAACTAATCCAACCCAGAGCTACCAACCAATAAACTAACTATTCTATACCTCTATCCTAATAGAATTGGTAAAGAAGACAGTTACAATTATTAAAGAATATAAACAAGAATTAAACTATGCTAGATATCAAATTATCATAGTAGCTAGTAATTTTTTAGTATAGAATTAGTAATTTCCCAGGCTATAAAAAAAATATTTTGCTGACACGTATAGAGTTCTTTTTCTGCACAACTTGACGTACGGATGCTTTCCTATTTCTATTTATATACATTTATTTGTTGTTTATGCTTCTATTCTATAAATTAAAATCCCTAAGGATACTCTTTGTGAATTAAAATAATTGGTGACGCACATATTCTTTGTCTTTCTTCTCGCAAACGTTCCTGGAAGCTCTTACTCCTTGATTTCTCGCGCTTTTTCTTTCTTTGAGGTGAGGTAAAGGCAGTTATAAGTCTTTTATAAGTCTTTAACTTGAGCCCTAAAATAAAACAAAATATAGAATAGATAGGACAATTCCTAGCTATCCTCGATAAGAAAAGTTAGAGGATCCGTTAAGGGGGGTACTACTACTTGCGAATCTATATAGAGTTTATATTCAATTTAGAACTTATGCAGAACAATTTACTTGTTATTAAGAATTATAAGATTTTAGTATAGGTCGTTATTTGCATGTCTATTCCCAAGCTAAGTTTAGGATTGTTTGTTGTCTTTATTATTTATGCTCTTTTTGCCGCAGTGCCGGGTTGACTCTTTTAGATGAAACGGTTAGAAATTTCTCCAGGAAAATAGGCTTAGGTAGGAGGCGGAGTCATTATGTTTTTTCTCGAGAATTAGTTGCAGTTATGCTTGAATTCCTATGAACTTTTCATTACAGTTGAACCTCTATACCTGATACCACGGATCCCTTTGAATACCCTTTCGGCGTTTAGGGCCTTACGCTTGGTAGTAAGAAAAATATCCCATCCTAATAGAAGTGAAAGCATTGAATATTAGTAAATAATTGTAGTAAACCCACCAACCCAATAACTCCCCTTTGTTTTTGTTTAGTACTTTCTTTTATATAAGACTTTATATAAGCGATTACTATACATTGCTATTAAAGGGCTAATTCAAAGAATACTTAATTAAATAACCTTAATAACTTACTTACTGCATCTTTGAATATTTATCTTATCTTTTTCTAATGCAACTAGCAAAAAAGGGCTATGGCACGTATTCACCTTCCTTATTATCCCTTCTAACTATTTGTAACTTCTATAATTTATAGTAGAAAATTACCAACGCTTTTCTTGTTTTTTCGACGAGACATTTGCTGCGAAGGATTACTCTTTATTCAAATTCCATTTTATTTAGACGGGTATATTTGGTCTATTTGTGGCATAGTATAAAAAAGTATTAAGTAGATTTAGTAGTCTTCTGTTTCTCTACTACAGGTTCCAACTAGGCACCTAAAATCTTAAAGCACAAGAATAAATAACTTATACATACACCAGCGGGTTTTATTTATCTAGCATTCTAAGTTTTCTGGGAAAGACCTTTGCTTTGGACAAATAAAAAAAGGAGAATTTTCAAATCCGGATAAATTACGACATAGGACCTATATCTAGTTGTAGAGAACATGAAACATATATATATATATATATATATATATATATATTCATGGGAAAGTGATTCAACTCGTCTATCTAAGAAAGCTGGAATTATTGCTTAAATTATGATCTTCTGGACTCTTTGATTTATTTTAATTATTCGATTACAGATTTAACTAAGCCCCTTTTTTTGTTGGTGCAACGCCTAATATTATTTTATCAGGGATTGCTATAAGAGAGCATTGAGAACACACAAAAATTACAAAAGAAAGCGATTAACGGTAAATAGAGATAAGACTCTTCGTCAACTTTGGCACTCCCTCAATTCCCTTATTTTTTGCTTACAAGACCAAGCCAACAACTATTACCATAATAGAAATAAAGAATAGGAAAAACTCCTTTTTTTATGTACGTATTTTGTTTACAATTTTTAAAATTTCATAAGTGCTCCCATAGCCGTGAACTGGACTGGTTCTGAATTCGTTTGCTCCGGTAAATCGCATTTACGAGTTTTGAAGAGCTATTTTCTTGCCATCCATAATATGACCTCTTGTATAACGTTGTCTTTGTTGGTTCTGTTTTTTTTGTCTGGATTTCTACTCTTTACAAGCTTTGGTTCTCCATTTTATCCTCTCTATTCTGGATTTTGCTTGTGTCAGTTGGGAGTGATCTTCCTCTCTTGCATTCCCACGATTTACCCGCGTAATAAATTTACCGAGCACACGAAGGGTTGGTACAGAAAGTAAGTTTGATAATAATTAATGTTTGTCTAATAACTTTAATGATGAGGTATACGGCTAGAAAAGAGAAATATAAACTGCTGAGAATTCTCACTCATTTTCCTTTAACCAAGAGTGAGTGCTGGGAGATCTTAAGCGAGGAAATCGATATCCCACGTTTTTGTGTTCTATAATTCGAGTTCTTTCCTTGTAGGTAAATATTGGACTTCTCTCTTCCGCGCATGTCCCTACTATACCTCTTTATTCGCGGTCATGTGTTACAGTTACAAATAATTTAGCCTTCCCTTATTTGCCTATAAGATTTGTCTAAAAGACCGTTGGTCTCAACCTCATACATCCCTCTTCTATAAAGTTCGTACTTAATCGGAAACTATAACTATATATAAATAATATAATAAATATATAAGATAAGTAATAAGATAAGTAGTATTCTAAGAATAAGCATACTTAAAACGGGTGACCGGTGACTGGGTATGAAAATAGAACCCTTTGATTTATCTTTTCCTGCTTAGATTTTTTTAGGCTGGATATAAATCGTCTTTCCTACTTACCTTACTAATGACTGAATCTCATTTTTGATCTTCTTCCTAGTCAGCTAAGATGATTAACTTATCTTTTGCTCTCCCTTGGATAAATAGAAAAATACCCTTTCTTTCATTCTTACAAAGCCCCGAAAAACTAGTAGCAAGCAAAACAAGGCATAAACGATGCATACAGGCTTAAAATCCCAGAGGACAAGAGGAAAGTAGGTAAACCTAAGATTTCCTTGTTGGCAAAGATCCCTAATACCTATAGAGTTTTCTGTACTATTAAATAAATTAATATAGCCGCTTTGTGGAGTGGAGTTTGTAACAACGTCAACTCAAAATATTTCCATAAATAGCATTTTCCAAACCAAACCGAGGTAAGAAGATAAACGGTTTACGCACTCTCCAACCTGGCTTTTAGGCACCCATCCTCATCAATTTTAGTTGAGTTATATAAATCAGTTTATAGTAACAATTTCAGGAACTCGTATATAGAGCAAGAGCAATATGTAGGCTACGATTTAATAGAAGATATAAGGTATAAGATAGATATAAGACTCTTCGACAACTCCCCAATGATGATTGAACAACAAAAAATAATTAAAAAGAAGGTCCATTTCTTTTTTTTTTTTAGAAGGGAATTTTTATTTACAGTTCCTAGAATTGTCTGTAGAAGACACTAACATTCATTTGCGAATGAGTTCTAGGTACTTAGTAGTGGCGCTGCCTAACCAAGAATTCTAAATTTATGAATGACTCGTCTGTCAAGGAAGGAAAAAAATGACGTATGATTGGTGCAACGCATATTATATGAAGAGCTAACTAACCATTGCAGTCCTTGACTCTTCGACCTTCCTTTTTTCTCTAGTTATCACAAAATTATCACAGGAAAGTCTTTTACAAATCAATTATTATTATATACACTATTATTACTACTAGATGCTTGAAACCTTTCTTCTCTTTGATTTATTATTCATTACAAAAAAAAAGTAAAAGAACTGAGGAGGTAGAATTTGTTATAATTAAAACGCATATTTAGTCACAAGCCCAAAGAAACAAGGGACTAGGAAAGACTTACTTACAAGAAGATTTGCCATTCTAGGAGATTCCTATTTTGGACTATGTCTATAATATGAATATGTCTATAAAAAGCAAGTCTACTAGCTGTTTCTTCCATTAATTTGGATTCGAAGCATCTCCTGCCACGTGGTGTGAGATTAAGAATTCTCTTTATTTTTTCTTCGTCTGTCTACTTTCTATTCCTCTTCTAGCGGGCCTTCTTTCTGCATTAGCGTTAAATTTTCGAATGTGCACTACACCAATAAATAACTACTGTCTTTGTGGTTAGGATGATTAGATCTAGGCTCTTGGATTAGGTTATACCCAATTTTCTTGTACAATGCGTATAATATAGTATAGAATAATAATAATATAGAATAAACAGTACTTGTTCTATTTGTTCTGCTTGACTTGAGTCATGATAGAAAGGAGAGATTGGGCGTAATGATTAAAGCAAGCATACATTATTTTATCCGAACCCGACAAAAAAACAAGATGATATCATACATAATATACAATTAACCTAGGATCGGAGAAGTCTTAATAGATATATATATATCTTAATAAAAATACGAACTTCGCAAATATTTCAGAAATATAAAGTCCATCGAACTGTCGATACCTGTCGAACATACCAAAAGCGCAGAAAGGAAATTGCACATGGACATTAAACTTAATAGACAAAAAATGTATAATTAGAAACACGGAGAGATATATAATCAACAACAAAGTGCTTTCTAGACATATCTAGACGTAATTCATTTTTATAGTATTTTTACTTTTTATTGTTGTTTGTGGCTGCAAATGCAAATATTAAACATGTTATTCTTTTCGGGCTTGTAAGAAATACTCTTCGGTGGTTAGCAATAGAAAAAGGTTATACTTATTTTATCTTATTTTTTATAGTAGTATAGATGAAAAGACTATACAAATCCAACAATATACCTTTAAAATTAAATATAACAGATCACCTTATTCTTTATCCACTTTTTTGTTTGGACAACAGGACTAGCGCCGCCCAGTAATCTACTTAAAGGAAGAGGATTTGGTGACCTACACAAGCTAGAGGCAGAATTTAGCAATTTAGCTTAATAATTTCATGTATTTTTCGCCGCTATTAGGTCTGCAAAACGAAAAGTAGGCCGTAGTTAGTCTTTCTTTAGTAATACATGCATTTGGTAATAGAAGGGATTTTTCGAATAATTGACTTTTTTGTATTCCTTAGATTCCTCTCCAATTCTATGTAAATAAATAAATTGTAAATAAATTCCCCTAGAGATATGATAGAGGAAATCCGTATAAATCGAGAAAGCTTAGTAAATAAAGGATTAGGCGCTGATTTCGGACATAATATCTTTTTTTTGCCTTTCTATGGTTTTTCAATTATATTATATATATAGGCAAGACTGAATTATTCATATCTTATGTCTTCTTGCCACAATTTTCGTTGATAATATCTATGATCTGTTAATAGCGCTCTCCTCTTTTTTGTTTTTTGTTAAAGAAGGTCTTGCCTTTTCTCTCTTTATTATTAAGCTATACATGATATTGGTTTTGTTAGAAATATCTCCGCTCGCTACAATACAAATAAAACACTACGCAAATGTTGTAAAAGCTTTCTAATTTATAAGTCAAATATGCACAGAAAGGATTTCTAACGTATCTACCACATATTATTGGAGAATGATATCACAACATCTATATTGCTTATTTGTGCTAAGGTAAAAAGGAGAATCTGAGTACATTCACACGCTGGAAAAGTGGATGAAAGGAGGAGACTCAAATAGAGTTTTCGTACAAACAAAGAAACAATAATACACGCTTATATAGTTATATAGGAAGAGGAAAGTAAGTATTAAGTGCAGGTAACAATACGCCTTCATCTAATAAAGCATCAAGACAGGCTGAGTGAGGCGACCCTCCCATTAGTTACTTTCTTATCTGTTTTCATTTCGATAAAAGAGAGGTAAATAAACCAATTTTATCAATCTCAAATCCTCTATCAATTACAAACTTCTTTATATATACTATACATACTAGGAGGAATTGAGTTACGGAGTCCATATCATCCAAGGTTGTAGTTCGAATTCTATCCAAAGGGAGAAAGAAGGGAGTGGAAATCGAAAGAGTCGGAAGAAAAATACATTTTAAAGAATAATACAGATATGCATAGATTCATTATTTCTTGGAACGTGTGTTAGAAGTAGCTAATTAGGAAATTGATAGTATCCTCTTTTTTGTATAATTATTAGAAGTTTAAGATTAGAAGGTTCTATGCGTTCAAGGATTTGTCTTGCCTTAATCTATTAGATATATACATCTATACAGTTATTACTAAGACTAATCTAAGCGCCTATCTTTTATTGAAAAGTACAAGTACAGCCTCCTTCACGTTGAAAAAAGTTTCTATGAACTTGTTGGATGATGACTTTTCAATTCTACCGTTGTGAAAGATTCCTTTATCTAGACTTTAGTTTTGACATTCGTTCATCACTGCTGTAAACGCACTGCTGTATTTATGTATTAAGTAAGGGCTACTTCATTGACCAAAAAAAAGGCTTATATCTTCTTTTCATGATTTACCCCTCAATGAAAAGCAATTGATGACCGAGTCTTAAATTCATTAATTCATTCTTCCCCAGGCACGATCAAAGGAAATATAGATTTACAGGGCGTTGTTTATCTACGGGTTTATATAGGAAATAAAAAGAGAACCTATTATTGTATTGAGAGCATGACAAAACAAAAATAAAAAAATAAGAGAGTAGTTCGGGAATCTAAATTAGTAGAAAAAAGATATCTGTTAATTATTAATGAGTACAAAGTTTTGGGATAAGATCCAAGAATTCCGTAAAAAATACTGTAATGGTACCTTTAGTACAAGTAATGTTGTAGATCATTTCGGCTTTTTCCACCCTTCAAAGTAAAATGATATTCCAAGAGGATAATTCAAAATAAATATTTATTTGCCAAGCAAGGAAAACAGGAAGAAATGGGCGTATTAATCTAAAGAATCTAGTCTACACAAGAGGTAGGATCAATTTACAAAAAATATGAAAAGACGTCGGTTGTTTTGGCCCTAGCATTATAGCTTGAATTACTCGAGCCTTAGACTTACATACAAAATTATACAACAAGACTTGCAAAAGGAAGAACTATAACTAGTTGTTGACATATTTATTATACAATACATTATGATAGGTTTATTATAGGTAATCTTTCATGGAATTTCGCATAGGGTTTTGTTGGGTATTGGTTTCAGTAACTTTGGAGTAAGTATAAAGTACAGACCTTGCCCTTAACCTTTTTCTTATGAGCGGAGGTTTCCAGAGATAGATTATTCTTTGTGTGGAGTCTTCGAAACCGAGACTAAATCCGTGTTCTTTATTATATTATAGAACCTATTTCCTTTGGATTGCCTATCTGGAGAGATACTTCAATTCAAATAGAATTAATTCGGCAGCTACTAATACTAATGATTGATTTACAAGACCCTGAAAGGAGGAAAGGACTAGGGAGATTGACTCTGAATACTAACTATGAATTTACTTTTTTTTATGCAAGCAACAGAGCCAACATTTAAGGCGTCATGTGTAGTAAGGACTTTTTTTTACTGGCAATGTTTTCCACACACCACATTCTTACAGAAATATTATTTGCATCATAATCCATAATCATAATTAATAATAATTAGTTTTCCATATGAGTAGCAACCTCAGTAGTCGAAGTAGCCCCATTTTTCGAACTAAAGGACTGGAGTATTAGAGTATAGCGTTTCCTTTTCGTGGAATCTAAGAATAACGAGGAAGAAATGCGAACTTCCAAAGAAAGACAATTTGTTGACTTATTTTTTGTAACTACTATAACAACGGCATATGTGAAATAGAATGACTACACCAAGAAAGACATTTTTTTAGAAGAATAAGTCTTCGTTACAGACTAATGTTGTATATAAAAAATGAAAGGCAAAGTCAGGTCGAAATCGTAGGAATCCCAGGCTCTATTTCTTGTTTTCGATATCTTTAATCCTTCTCTACCTATTTATCTTGTTTATCTTTGATAGACGACGAAAAAATAAAGTAAGCAAATCAAGAAAGAACCACGCCCGATACCGGAAGTACATAAAACAGGGATTGGCACAAAAAGCTGATAGAATGAAGGCAAACCTCTTATTATATATATATATATATATATGTTTGGATTTTTCTTATAAAGGTCATCGTCATCTTTATTCTTCCTCACTCTCCTTCTTTCTTACTTATCGAGCATAGAATACTGTGTGTGGGAATAGGTAAAATTTTGCGTCTTCTTTTCTATAGTCTCCCTTAAAGCTTACAGAATGACTTCTTCAATCAAAATAGAATCTAGTAAGAAATATAAATTGATGTTCTTTACTGAGTTTCTCGCCACGATCCTTTTTTAGACTCTATCTCTTTGTTTTTATTTATCTTTCCTGCCTTGCCTCTGATGAAATTTAGGAAGAAGAAACGTATTGCCTCTAACTTCTCTTTCTCTCAGGGAACTCTGCCACCTAGAAAACTAGATGATGACCAGTTATTCGAATATAAGTCCATCTTAACTAACATTATTTTTCAAATACATTCAACTACCTGGGAAGGAATAAGGGAGGAAGAGATTTCTTTATTGAGAGAAGAAAATGTAATAGCTTTCTATTTACATATAGCATACGAAAAGTACTAAAAAGCAGAATTCCTTCATTTTGAATATTAAATGAAAGGCCTTCTTAGAGACAGGTAGAGACAAGGACCGTAACAATTCCTAGTATTTTTCGTCGTACATGATTTTCCTAGATCATCCATTCCGTAAGAGAACTACCACTGGTAAGAGAGAATGTCACATCCTAATTAATAGCTGAAATCTATAATAAATAAGTATCTGAGTAGTGCCCTTAAAATATTATAGTATAAATGTGCTTGGAATGGATTCTGCGAAAAAATGGAATCCACTAGGTAATGATTGGGTCCGCGTCAGGTCTTTTCTGCGAAGACTTTATAAATAAGAAGTTTTCTCTAAATTATGCTATTTCTTTATGTATGATTTAACATTTAACCCTAAATTGTAACGAGTAGACCATCATAAAAGCCCAAAAGTTTCGTAATATTTCCTCTTTTTATATTTTCTTTGGACCTAGGAATATACTTTGTTTTTTGTAACCACGGATCAGCTTTTTGTAAAGAAAATAAAAGTTCCTTCTAGAAAAGAAAGTATGTTGATTCCTCCTCGGGTATGCGCTAGTAGGGAGCGTGACCCTCTTTAGTTGACTAGACCTTATACTCATCTTGATTCCTTAAAAAGACACCATAAGTTATGGAACCAAGTATATTAAAAAAGAAGATTGAATTTAGGTTAGCATAATAGATGTACAACAAGTTTGATGGTGCCTACCTTTGGAAATTGTATACTAATTAATTGCGCAAATTAAGGGCCTCTTCTCTTCCTTGTTTTTTGAATGTTTTCTATTTCTGGTTGGAATCCTTATCTGGGGTAGAACTTCTCTTACTGCCATTTATTTCACTAAGGGAAGAAGTAGTTAAGAAATAAAGAGTTGCAAAATACTTTACTGATCTAAAAGATTCCCTCGATTTTCCAAAGGACCGAGAATAAGGGATAAAGCAAAAAATAAAGCTTAGTTAAGTAGTAAAAATTCCTGGCAAAAGGGGTCAACTCACAAGTTTTCGTTGTTAGTACATAAATCCCAAAAGACCAATCGATATGCTAAAGCGCAAATAAACACTAATCAGAAAGCGAGGATCGTAGATAATAATTTTGTAGGAGAAAGACACTATGTATTAAATAACGAAGGAATATAGCAAGACATGGAGGAAGGGGCCTAAGTAGTACCTAAATAGTATATATATATGAAAGATTAGATTCTAGAGATCTTGTTACTCTGATTTGTTTGCTTTGGTGGAAAAGGGATAAGGATAATAGTATAAAATAAAAGGAAATGGTGTTTCTCTTTCTTACTAATTAAGAATTGTTCTTGCACGACAAATATTTACGAATGGGATTTACGCCGTCTTTCTTTATCCTTATTTGTGTTTGACTTAAAAAATGTATTTACCGCGATTATTCTTCTTCTAATACCGATTTAAAATTCCTGAGAAGTTGTTGTCTCTTTCTTATATACTATTAGTATCTATATATATATATAGATATATAGTAAAGAGGTAACCCCGAAATTTTATGTCCACGTGTAGTTTGTTTAATGGAACATTTACACCCAAAGTTGTTCCCTTAGTTTAGTTGCGCTAGCCCTACTCCCGATCTATTGTATATTTTCCCTGTTTTTTACATCATATCCTTCTTAGCCCAATCAAAGTGATACCAGAAGCTAGATTCTCGCATTCCAACCAATCTTATTTCAGAGACCTAAATAGATAGATAAAGCTAATATAGTATTAAATAGCAATCCATTCTTATCTTATATTATAGCCCTTAATTCTTCTAATTGAGTTTCCTATTATTTTAATTTTATGTCTGGGACTTCTGTAAAGTATTTTCCATATTTCATATTTGGTGGCTTATCTTTATTTTCTACTTTCGCTCATTAGTCATTAGATGGAGGAATTTTGTGTTAAAAGCAAAAGCCCCTTTCTTGTTGCGTTAACATGTAGTCTTCTTGTAATAAAAAGATAATAGTGGCAAGATGGTAGAACACTACCGAGTTCAGTATATTCAGTATAGACAAATTATAGGATTCAAAATCGATAGAAGAGCAGTCACACAAAACCTGCCCAACGAAGAATAGAAAGAAGAAACTCTCGTACAAAAAAAAGCTATTTTGAAAAGAAAAAGCCTATGTTAATTCTCAATCTTAAGTAGCCAAGATTAACTACCATATTCTATCTAAAATATAAAAGACAACAAAAAAAAAGTCTGTAAATAGACCCTCCTTTTTTTTTTGCCTTTTTGTGTGTTGTTGTGAGAGTCAAGTTTGCGCATAGAAAATGTCTGGATCCATATCAAGCTTTTATCGAGCTATTACCTCAGAAAGATTTTTAAACTTTACATAATTTCTTGGTCACGGCGAAGTTACTATAATTATATCTAGTCAACCGGAATAACTTAGAAAGGGGACTACACCCTCTACGAAGAAAATGACCCATAACAGGAAATAGGGATCTTGTCTTGGTAATCGGTCAGCGTGGCAGTTTCAGTTAACCTATGCAATTGGGCAAATGTTGGAAGAATGTTTCTTCTTTCTTCTATTTCGTACATATTTTGTTTTGCTTGTCATAACGGAGTTCGAGTCACCTACTTTATTTGGAACGTAAACTTATAAAAAATAATAGTGAATCGGTTTTCCTTCTTATTCCAGCCAAGGAAAGCTTGTTGTACATGTACATACAAATCACTTTACACCGATACTAAATAAAAAGCTTCGATTAGAGCTCCTCTGCAAGATTACAACTTCTGCTGGATGGATTAAATATCAAAAATTCGTTGCACCAATCCTATTAAAATTTCTTCTTGATCTCGATTTGGACTATTTTTTAAGCTGTTAATTAATAAATAAAGAATAATAATAGAAATATATAATAATATATAATAAAATAATATATATATATATATAATAAAGAATATAAGGAAGTCAACTTCATTTCTACATTTATATTAAAGGCAACGCGTTGCACCAAATCTACTACAATAGCACAAGAATACACCAATTTCCCAAGGCGAGTAGGGTATTCCTACTAGATAATAATCCAATAATATAATATGATATGAAAAATATGTATTTGTAACTAGGTGCAATTTAAGGCATAAAAAGAAGGAAATAATAGATATAAAATTCTCAATGAAATGTTGGGTAAATCTTGCTTGGTGCAACGCATAAATAAAATCCTTAAAAGACTAGTCAATCTTAAAAGACTAGTCAATACGGAGTTGTACTTAACCTAGATTTTGTCACTATCTTTTTTGATCCAAAAACAATGCAGAAATTTGACACAAATAATACAAAAAGTGATACGTATATAGATGTATTGTAGTATTTCCTTATTTATTTCTATCTCTTTCTAGATCTCCTTAATGTATTTTATTTATGTATTTTATTCGCTTACAACAAAAAATAACTATATACTTCTATCTAATTTTTATCTAATTCTTCTTGGTGCAATGCTGACTATCCTCACTAGTCTTTGCTTGCGCTAGTACTACCACAATCTGCCAATAGAGAAGTTTTTCATGCCTGGGATCCGGGCAAAGCATCCATTGCACCAAGCATAGAAACGAAAAGCTTAGCCACACAAAGAAGACATTTATGCTACAACTCTTCCTAGCTCTTTTCCCAGAACTCCTACTCCTCAATGCTACCTCCATCCTAGTCCTATATTATTGTCTTAATTCTACAATATTTACCTAAATTGCTGATACCCCAAAAAGTCTAGCCTATACATACAATAAAGTCGTGCACATTACCGTAAATAATAAATAAAAAGGGTAGGCAGGTATAGAAGAGAGAAGAGAACAACAATAGACTCTATACCTAAAAAAAAAAGTAAGATTAATATTAAGAAAGGCTAGGACAAAGAGAAATAGTACAGGGTTCTAAAAATGAAGAAGCATTTTTAAGTATTTTCGTACATAAATAAATACCCGCGTGATATATGACAAAAGCAAGATCCCTGCAATAGCTATCAAGTGTCTTTTTTATTTCTACTTTCTCCTAACACATTTCATACTATTTTTCATTTTCATTTCATAGTTCTCTTATTCGCCCAGTTTCCAAATTTAAATAAATCCTATAAAGAAAAAGAAGTGGAGTAGTTGGCCCAAACTTTGGAGATTATAGAAGGTGATTTTCCCATATTTACAGAAAACGAGGCTAAAGAAAGCACATTGAAGTTTATCTTTTAAATTTACTACGGAAAAGACAGAAATTATACGATGTTAATAAATAGTCCTCATTGAATTTTGCGGAAATAGAGTGTTATTCCAGAACTAGAAAGAGATAAATAGAAAATTTAGTATCCTCTTCGGCGCATCGGAGTACTTAATAAATAGCACCCCTTTAACATTTTCAATATTTTCTTTTATTAAACAACTTAGGAGTATCCAAACTTAATTCAGAAGTAGTTCAGCCAATCACAAGCATACGAGAGGGGTACCCTAGGTAGGATATTCTCAACAAAAACATACGCACTAACCCCTATTATCAGCTTTCGAAAGGAGAGCAAAATAGAATCATTTATCTTCTTGTTTCTTTTTTCTCGGACTTTTTTATAATTTACCAAGTCCAGGTGCAACGCTTATTTTGAGTCTACAACATTTATAATACATAATACATCTATCTGCATGTGCCAAAAAATCAAAGGAATCTTTTTTTTTTATTTATAACCAATTAACTAATCCCACATAAATAATTTTATACATGAAACACAATATAAGCTATAAATAAGGGGATACTGTCAATCCTAGGCCAAATCACTTTTGTCTTGTCATTAAAACCAAAATTAGATCCTAGACCTTTGTTTTTTAACTTGCTCTTGTACTTAGTTGTAGAGCTTGTTGCAAAAATCATACAAATCAAAAAAATTTTTTTTTACAGGAGGAATATTTTCTAGGGGATTCAAATAGCAGTAATAAATTATGTAATAAAAGCTCTTTATATATTATTTAAATAAAAAAATAAGTAAGGAGCTTTAGTTGTCCTTGTGTTATAATGCGATTCTTGTTTACAAGAACTGAAAAGTAGCTTCAGATTCCCGGATATATTTATTTATGTTTCCCTATAATAGATTTGGCATGACTCATGTAAATTATTTGCCACATACTCCATTCATTTGGTTAGAATTCTAGTAGATTGTGTAAATCGAAAGTGCCTTTTTAGAAAATAAGTCTTCCGTTAAAAGTAGAAAAGAATTCGAACTAAAAAAGCTCTTGTTATCGAGGAAATATTACAAGCTGTTCCCACGTCAACACCTAATGAAGAAAGGAACTTAACTTAAAACTTAGGTTTTATTTAGAATTTCGAAATAAATTAAGAGATAGGCGCGTATTGCATAGAATCGAGGACAATCCTTTCCTTTTGAATTTCGAGAGATCAAAGGCTCGCAACACTTGGGTTAGAAATGAAATCATTATAAAAACTACGTCATAGACTAAGTTACTAGAATTATTAGGGACCTTAAACCTTTTTCGTGCTGATGTATCATAATATTCTCCAATATGAATAACTACGTATTCCACTGCCTCAGTTAGTGGTGTGTTTTGTTTTGCTATTATTCTTATGTCATGTTTACTGGTCCTTGAATCTTTGAGGATTATATATTATTAATTCACGCAGAGATCCTCTTGGCGTTAGTAAAGGAAGTAAAAGAAATTAAGAAATACTTCGTAATAAGTTATCAATATTTCTTGTTTTGGCATGAAAAGTGGACTAGTCATTGTTGTACCGACAATCTAAAGATATCCCTTTAAAAAGAGAACCTTTATAGTCTAATCTAATAGTCTAAAATCTGTATATCATTTATTTTATATTCTCAGCCTTCTAGCTTTAAAGCACATTAGTAAAATAAAAAATAAAGTAAAGTTGTAAGTTTAGACCCTTCCTATCTTCTGCCCTTAACATACAAAAGTAAGTTAAGTATATATATATAATTAGTAGTATGGGATTAGAAAAGAAATTGTGATTGCTCCAGATAATTAGTATCTCCTCTCTTTAACCTAATTTATACCTAAATTTGATTCTAGTTTAACATGATCCTGAATAGAGACTGTTCGCTGACAGTGCGTGCTTTCATAAAAATAGATCAGCTTTAGACTAGTGTTCCTATTTCTATTTCACCGATGTATTACGTAAGCTTTGTATTTACGAGGGAAAAAGAGTTTTCGTAGTAGCTAATAATTATTATTTCAATAAGAGAGGAAGTGATCTAAGTTAAGTTTCATAACCATCTACTATAACAAACAAGTAGCTACTTTATCCGTCAATGTATTTAATTTATGGCTATCAGTGGTCTAAGTCGGCCTAAATGATAAGATATCCGACCGACCAGATACAAGGAATTGCTGGAAAACGAGAGAAACCGTACTCAATTTGTATTTTTAATTTGTAAGTAAATGAATGCTATAGGCAGGATGGTTCTTTATTTAAATCTAATCGTTGGGTGAATCTCTCTAGAAAGAAATTAAAGCTAGACTTCGCTTGCATAATTAAGTAATTTCATTTATCGCGATACTTAAATGAAAAACTTAAGATGAAATAATAGACTCAATTTTTGGATATTATTATCACTGGTAAACGAAGAAAGCACAAATGATAATAAAATTCTGCCTTAACTCTCTTCGCGGGTGACTCTACCACAAGTTTTAGCTATCAACCCTTCTCTTCTCAAAAATATCTCTCAAGGGCCACCAAAAAGGTGTAATTAGATTTTTCATTATTTCGGTGTAAAGTTTCGTCAATCAAAGAGAGATCAGTTATGTCTAATTTCCCCTTCTTTAAAGCTATAACAAATACAATAATTTACAAAAATTCGTTAGTGTTTATACACAATACCCACAGTAAGGGAGAGCCCTACCAAAGATTAGGTTATTTAACGAGACTCTTTTATAGTTTTTAATGTTAATGGAAGTGGGTTGGTTTAAACGTAGAAATTGGTGCCAAGTTAAATCATGGACTGATATGTACCCCAGCAATCCAATGCTATAATCAAGGTATCCTTTACTTACTGATCTCCTTTTTTCTTTAACTTTTAGGGAGGGCATCCGACAGTGCATAAATTTATTCTTTATGTTGCAGTTGATGCGGAAACAGAGAAAACGGATTCTCTCGGCGAAACCATTTGGCAAATAGCTCTTTTATAGTTATTTATAGCTTTAATTCTAGTTAATAAAATTCATGTATTCTTCTAGATAGAATATTTTACTTTGCCTTTCTATATACCGCATGTTCGTCGAGTTCTCGTATTTTGAACTGCCCCAACGGTTATTGTTCAACAGGCATCTTTGTAGAAAGTATAAATGTAGGTATAGGCCCTGTTTCTTCACAAGAAGACGTACAAAAGAAAATAACGTCTTCTTGTGTCAAATAAATATATAATGTTTTATAAAAAACAAGGAATTAGTAGTAAGTAGTAGCAGTCGCTCATTTGGTCATATAATTGGGAATAAAAGAATAAGAGAAATAAGGACTCGGTTACTTTGCTTTGTTGGTACATACATTTCTTTTTCCGAACAGAAGAAGAAGACCGTCCAGTAGCAGGAAGCTTTTACTTTATTTCAGTTCCAAAAACTTTTTTTTTTTTTTAGTATCGATAAAAGTATCCACATAGATCCAGATCGACAGAGAAGGAAAAGTATGTTGGTCTAAATATCCAAAAGTCAAAAGTACTGCAAGAAAAAATATACTTATAAAATATAGTAAAAACTAAATAGTAATAGGTAACAGCCAGAAAATAGAATGTAGAGTCATGCATGCACAGTTACACAGCTAAAAAGACTTTTGTGGGGGTAAAGGCTCTTCGAAACAACTGATGTAATAATAAATAACCCACCCAATCCTTCAATGCATGAATGGTGTAAGCAGTAAGGTAGGAATTAGGAATAGAACGTTTTGTACACATATGATGACAAATATTGATAATAAACGTTTAATGTACCAATAGACACCTACCTTTTTAGAAAGCTAAATGCACATGTTTCAATTCGACAAGAGTACATTACTCAACAAAAGAGGAGTAGAAAATTATATATAATAAAAAACAACAATGAAATGGTTACTTAATACATATATTACAAGTACAAGAAAGCATGACTTTTTACGCCTCGCTTTTTTAGTTGGATTAGTCACTTTCCTTTTTCAACTACTCCTAACACATTTATATGAATTGAATTTCTATAAATTTGACTTTGACACCAACCAGTATCTATAGTAAGAAATATAAATACATTCCAATTCTCACAACGACTTAATTTAAAGAAGAGGACTGTACCTAATTTTATAATAAACACGGCACAACATATGAATTTGAAGTGAGTTACTTAAAAATTTTAAGTGAAAAGTGCAGAAAGTGGCCTTTATGTTTGTTTATGCGCTCTTGGGAAAGAAATAGTTGCTTGTAAGTAAGGAATGCATAAGAAAACACTTAGTTTAGTATAGAATACCAAATTGAAGTGTATGAAAAATAAAATAATAGAAATAACATATTAATTATTCCAGAATCCCGGATAAATTTGTTCGAGATAGGCTCGCTCATTCTTCCACTTTTAAAGGAAAGCTTGTTACTATCTTGCACAGCCTTTTTTCATTATACGCTTTTTGCGCAGTTTACTTTTTATATAATTTCTACTTTACTGCGGGATTGGAAGCTTTTGGAATTCTCTTACATTACAGGGTTTCAAAGTTTGTATAAAAAAGGAGGATAAAAGATTCAGATTCTAAAACTGTTTGCCTTGTTTCTTTCTACATGTTGGTTATTAAGGATTAAGAATAAATAACTAATTAATAATTAAGTTCTTCTACCCAAGACCTAGAGTATTAGAACAAAGATACAGAAAAGGATTATTATAACAAACATAACATAACTAATTGTTTCGCTTCTTCTCTATCTGCGGTACTTTTTTGACTGTTAGTATAAATTTAGTATAAATTCGGGGAGATATTTTAGGACAAAGAATCTAAGCATCATGATATGCTGCTAACTTGATGGCTTTAACGTTACGAAATTTTTTACATGGAATTTCAAGCATGAATGGAGGGGGTGCAAAAAGGGAGGCAATACAAAGATAATTCTTACCAACCAACTAGTCAGATCAATGTCCTTAGGGTGTCAGTTATCTACGAGAGAGGAGAGCCATAATCCTTGAACTTAAAAAAATAGAGTCTGGAAACCCGGCAGGTAGTCAAAGCCTTAACTAATAAGAAAGTCGGAAGACAACACAGACTTATATTTAATTTTTTAATAGAGAATTTATTCCAAATGTATAAATAAATGACAATGAAAGCTTATAATTCCATTTCAAATCCCATTCATTATTGTTTGTGTGTGATTGCTTTATGGCCTTACGATACTAATACTTAACTAGCCCATAAATCTATAGAGAAAAATATAGTAATTTGTATTCTGTACTATGCCTTTGAAACAATTCTTTAATTTCTTCATTCATATCTTATTATTTCCCTGGCGTCGTGCGTATAATTTCAACCCATACTTTTATTCTCTTTATCTCCTTCTATCCCAAATGAAAATAGGCCCGAGGAAATTGACCCCAAAATCAAGATTGACCAATCGAAATATAAATTAGAGTTAGATATTTTCGTAGAGGGAGTGGAAAACCAACTCAAAAATGATGAAGGAGTGAATTCTGAATATCGTAAGGGCGTATGTAGGAAATCTAATACGAGAAAGCTAAAACCAAGATCTAGTATCTAAAGTCCCGGTGAAAAAATGTCAACGCCAAGAATAAATAAAATAAATAACATAGGGTAGCTAATAACTCTTTATTTATTATTTATTTACCTAATAATCCTAATAATGTAAGATCATCAAGGAGACTAAAAATAAAATATAAGCTCTCAAAAATTTTTCTCTTATTTCGTTTGTTTTCATCTAGAATTCCAAAGTATTCTACGGATAAGTACCAAACCTACCATAAGTTCAAAAACTGGAATAAAAATAAAGTTCATTTTTGGGGTCTTTTCGACGTTGATAAAATCATAGCATAAGTAAACGAAATACTAACAAGGATTAGAAGGAAAAATATGAATTTAGGTAAATAATAATGGAAGAGAGATGCAGAGGTATAGTACAGATAAGATATAATAATAAAGACAGATAAAAGCATAAGAGCAGACCTAAGCCAAGTTTAAGTGAACTGATAATCATACAAACAAAGTTGGAGTAGTAGCGCGAGTAGAAAAAGTCTAAGTTATAGACAGAATCTTTCTACGAGAAATCAAAAGTTACAAGACGAAATAGAGCAAAGCTATACCAGCGAACTATACATTCATTGACACAATCTTATCTTTAAATTTTTATATACGTGTAACAAAAAAGAATGGGTATTTCTTATAAAATGTTTCTTCTGTGATGTGAACAAATGTCTATCTTTAGTTAGTTGAGCTGAACTCGATTCTCTCCTTTTTGTGACAGTTAAAAGAACTAGAATAATTAAAGTTAAGAAATGAACTAATGAATCTTGTTACTAGATACAATGGCATTGGAACATAATTTTGCTTTGTGTAAGTCTCTGCTTCGGGAACTAGCTCTATGACAGATTTCAGTTTCATTTTCTGGATATAGGCTCAAACGTGAAGAAATCTTTAGTCAGACTAGAAACTGCTGCCTTTATTTTCGTTTTTCTCGTTGATGAGATATGTAATTATCAAATATATTGATTGCTACTTACCTATATATAAGGGTCTCTTTTTCTATTCGTATTATCTATCTCTCTATTTGATGCGCGCTGCGTTCAATCAAGCTGAACTAATTTAATATAGGGAAAAAGTAGAGACAGCCAGGCAAACAAAGGAATAGAAATAGATAGAAAATCAAGTAGAACGAAATATGTAGAGTTCACTTGGACAACAGGATAAACACAATCTCTTACTTCTAGTTTAAATTTAATGACTCGACTCGGATAACGACACAGGGAATTGGTAATTAAATGATGCTGCTACAAACTATAATTTACATTTTGGGAATAATTGACAATATTCTAGCACAAAGGGATTTGAAATTGTGGTGGATATCTGCTTAGATAAATTAACAGAAAAATACTTAAATTTATAGTAGAGGCATTATACAGCGTAAAATTAATTGCCCTCCTCTTTTTTTGGATTACATTTATAGTGTACAACTCTCCTTGAACGGAAATATAAAGAAATAGCGAGACTCTTGCAGTTCGAAAATGGAGAATACATTAGGGAATATTTCCTAGACAAAAATCTCCGATAAACAACCCTTAAACTATATCTTACTGTTAATAAAAAGAAGAAATCCACGACGTTTAAATCTCACATAACATAAGAAAATGCTGCAGGCCGGTAAACTTCGAGATGATAAAGAATAGACAAAATATTTAAAAGCTGCTTGCTGTTGGCTTGAGTTGTTAGTTACGCTTATACTTAGTAAAAAAAAAGTACTTAGCTCGTAAATAATCTAGTCGGGCATAAAAGAGAAAAGTTCATGCATTATCGTTCGAATCTCAGGATGATACAGTTCCATTTCTAGCAGGCGTTGCACAGGAATCTATCCTAAATCTTGTATTATATATAATAGATTATATATATAGAATAGATAGACTTATAGATTTTCTTTCAATTCATCAATCAGCGTCTAATTTAATATAATACAAGAATACAAGAGAATTTCTATTTACTTCTGTACCATTTATTTCTTCCTAATAAAAAATAAAATAAAAAAGGTAATACATGTACAACACTGTCCAAAGAAAATAGAACTATAACAACAAGGCAAAAAGGCGTAGCAAAAAGAGTAAAATAGATTAGATTCTAAAAAATAGGGACAAGGTACCGCTAAGTCCAATAATTATTATATGCATACGTGAGAACAAAATTAGACATTATAGAACACAAGAAAATACAAAGTTAACAGTCTTCTTCCTTCCCAATCCCGCTAAGAACTAAAACACCAGTACTCAACTTTTACATAAAATTTGATAATTTGAATTTGAGTCCCTTTTTGCATTACTCTTACTTGTCTTCACTTTTGAGCGATACCCTTTATCTTTTTTCTTTGGTTCAGCTTGACTCGGTTAGATAGAACTTGCTTTTGATGTGGGACTTGGATATTTGTTTGTAAACGACAATTTTCTTTTTAATAGATATTATTGATGGCGAAGATAAAGATAGGCTTAAAAAAGAGTCTTCAAATGCTATGAATTTCTCAAAAAGAAGCAAGGGTCTTCCAAACTGTAATGTCGTAAATACCACAAGCACAATGTTATTATTATTAAGAATATTAAGAAAGAATAGAACGCAGTAAACCAGAGTATAAAATGAGGTTGGTAAAATATTTATAAGCGAAAGGAAGGAAAATTTCTTAGGCAATGTAATTGTAATTAAGGACTACTTTTAATTTGAATTTATTCTTTCTCACCACATTCAGAGACTCTTCATACGATTAGTTTTCAAAGCAGTATTTATCTATACTTTTCTACGTTTCCTGCCTATTGGATTTTATCCCCTATCAAGAATTGTGGAATTACCCTACCCCTGGCACCGAAAATAACTTTGTGCTATAGGTTTTGACCCCCTAACTAAACAAAGGTTTTAGTACTTAATTCTGTTTGGTAAGGAATGGTCGCAAAAAAAAAAAAAGATACGGAGATAGCTAACCCTTTCTCGACATTATTCAGCAGAATCCGAGACAGACGAACAGCCGGCTTTCTATCCCAACTTGGGTGTCAAAAAAGAGAAGAATTAGAAATAAATTCATTATCATCGATTTATGAAAGAAAACAGTATTACTTACAGGACGCGGTTCTCCTTAGTTTAGTGGTTGGAAATATTTTTCAATCTAACTAAGAGGGCTAGGCCACCAAAGAAAATGAAAGGAGCATTCAATATTAATAGAGAACAAGAAATATAAGAAGAATTAAGTAGAGGATTTTTGGGGGTTATTCATTTAGTATAATTTGTAGTATAATAGGTGGTAATTAAGTATCTCCCTATGGGTCTTTTTGAACTATTTCTCCTTTTTCGGTAAATCAATCTTACCAGTTTTCTTGCTTATTATTAAATGAAGCCATCCTACTAGGTGGTTAAGCAGGTGTTCGCTTATTATATGTTTATGTTTGGCAATTATACATACAGGGGTTATTCACAGAAAACGATATTTCGTATCTTATACTCTTCGGCTTGGGTCTACTCCTTGCAAAGTATTTTCTAAACGATTCTATATATATATATATATAACCCTTCTAGAAATAAGAAATAGTACTGTCTTGTAAATCTGTAGTTTATTTTGCCTAATTAATACTTTTTTTTGTTGGGTAAGTGATAAACAGCCTAGACGAATTCTCTTTATCTGAGATAATTTATATAAAAAAACTCTAAACTGTTGTCCTATTTTTTGAGAAGTGGAGAGTACAAGTCTTTTGGACCCAATATTTGTTAGGGTTGTGTCAATTTAGTCATCTCGGCTTTTAGACTTCAATTATTATCTCATTCTACAACCTCTGTCGTGTGAAATATTGTAAGACAGTGAATTATTTACAGATAAAAGATGATATTGTTTCGTATTTAATTTTAAGTAATTTAAGTAATAAGCTGGTAGTAGTGTAAATTCTTGCTCTTGCTGCAGTTTCCTTTATATAATCTCAATCCAAAATACTCCATGTATTTGTTTTTTGTGCCTGCTAGCCGTCCTCTTCCTTTCCTGCCTTTTTCTGTCTACTTTATTTAGGTTCGGGCTTTTCTATTTCGATTGATGTCGACTCATAACTAGCAAAGGATTACCATAATTGTTTAGCTAAAACTCTCCTTGCCTTGCTATCTAAATAGAAGATCTCGAAACGTATATTTATTAATGGCACAAATTACAGAGACATTTATGCGTCAGAAAAGGGAAGCTGCCTGCTCTGGGTTAGTGTACAATAACAACAACAAAAAACATTGACGCGGAAAAATAAAATAAAGAGGCAAACGTAAATAAAATAATAAAGTATATAAGTATTATTAAGTATGATAGCTTCGTTCGGGCAGAAGTGAAAAGTTAATAATGTTAATAATATAGCTCCTAGTAAAACTTTTGTAAGAAGTCCTTTCTTAGTAACTATATTTTATCTTCGTGAGAACGGGCTCCTGTGTTTGTTGGAGATGACCCTAGTATAATTTTGTATATAATTGTAGTAAAACATATTTATGGGCTTATCTCTATGGAATGGAAAAGAAAGACCTGTCAAACAAGTGAGAAATGAAAAAGCCTAATTTATTCTTAATTCTACTTCTACTACATAGCCAGTACAAGGTCAACTTAGTCGATTATCGGTTAGAGGAAAACCTGCTACTGTACATTTATTTTAAATTTTATTTAAAAAGTTAAGATGATATTAATGTGCTATTAAGGCATCCCGCTCTTCTCCGGCTTGAAATTCTAGTACATTTTTGTATTTACGCCAAGGCATAGAAAATAGAAAGAAGAATATATTCAACTCATAGCTTTACTCGAAAAAGGCAGTATATATTTCTAAGGTAGTATTTGTAATCCAGGTGAAGAAAGTATGTCATATTTGGATAGATAATAACAAGAAATTAGAGTCCAAAGAAATTAATAATGTTGTTCTATTGCACAAATGCACAAAGGCACTCTTTCTCTTTAGTATTAGTAACAGATAATGAAACACTCGGGCTAAATCCACTTCTGGTATTTCAAAATTTCCAATTCTAGGCTGGAAACTAATTCAAAGGCTTTCCTCTAAAGCATCTTTTTATTGGCTGGCTGCGCCCTTCTGTCGACTTTTATTCCTATTACCGAAAAATTATTTCACAGATCTCTTTCATCTGATAAAAGAACCTTACCCAAAAAGAAAAACATAAATGAAAAAATATAAAAATGGCAATAATGCCTTTGACTAATCCAAAATATTCGTATTCTAATTATTTAATTATCTTAGTGGAGATCCTCGTCCTATTTCTGCGATTTTTCTCTAAGTACCCGCTGAGATTGTAAGTTAATGTGGTTGACAGGATGGAGTCGGATCTTTACTATAGCTTTTTTCTTAGATTTTACATATAAAAATGAAGAAGTGCATACTCTTTTTCTCTTTTATGCGATGGGACAGCAAAGATATTTAGATAAATAATTAAATGTTTTACTTGTGAAACTTGCTTAGTAGAGTATTTTTTTTTTGAGTACAGAAACAGATAAAATATATATATATATATATGGATAGTTCTTTGTAACGTATATCTATATTTATAAAAAAAAAAGAGAGTTTCCACGTAATGCGGATTTTCGTCGTTAAAGAAGTATGATACTGCACAGCTAGACATTTTTTTTTTCTAAAGTTCTTATGCATTTCTGTTTGGTTGGTATAAAATATAATATAGTGTCGGGTGTTCAACATGCTTGTGTAAACCTAACAAAATAAACTAGTAACCAAAGGAAGACGAAATACTGGCTTAAGACGATCAAATAAATTAATTCTAGGAGACTTGGAAAGAAGAAATTGACAGGTTTATTATGAAGATACGTAAATCTTATCTCTTAACTTTTCTTTTAACTATAACTTCACAGAAGCAAATGCACATCTAAGATTAATTTTACTTTATTCTTGTTTCATCTTTGTTCTTACATAAGCGTGGAAAACTAATTATGATATGAAGTAAATGAAGTAAAGTAGACCCTTTCCAAGTCGGTCGTAGGCGGGTTTCATTCCATTTATATTCTATTGGTTAGCAGATAAAGGAGTCTTGGTGGAGAAAACAAAACGAAGAAGAAAGAGGTCGAGCAGAACTCTTGCGTAATACAAAACATAATTATATAAGAAAAAACTCTAAATCGGTAAGCTTCCTACTCTGTACAGAAACATAGGAGATTGTGTTCATACCTAATAATATGAATAACTTTACGAAAGCTTTGTACTTGCCCTAACAAAAAAAAACTCTTTATTTATTCTAACATTTATGAATTTTTCATTTTGATGCAATTGATGCAAAAAAACTGCTCTTTCTTTTTCTTTTCCCTATCTACGCTTCCTCTTATTCTTCAAAGTATGTGGATTCTTATGACGTATTTGATCTCCCTTTGGGCTACGACGCAGAGTTAAAAAATAAGAAGGTAAAAGATTTTTTCTCCTACCGAAAAAAGTAATAGTACTAATACTAATTACAACAGTACTACCTCCCAACTCCCAAAGCAATGCGCTAGGATTATTTATGAAATCAAAAAAGTTTAGAATTAGAAGAAAAGCCAAAAGCACACTATATTATATTTCATAACTATTTACTCGTTGATTAGATTTCATGTCTTTGGTAAGGAAAAAGAAAGAAAAGTGCCAAGAACTGTTGAGTTGAAAGAAAGCCGTACTCCATAACTAGATTCAAAATCGAATTTACTTACATTTAGAAGAAACATGTCCATGGCAGAAATTATTAGAGGTATGTTGAATAAGTTACTCGTTGCTTGTTGTCCTTCGTTTTTTTTTTTACCTTTCTGTTGTGTTCTTTGTATGTAGGTAGATCCTCTTGCTGTGATTACTCGTATATGATGGATATCTACCTAATAAATACTTAACTCTATGGAGCTTACTTACACCCATCTGACATTCTGGCTTATCCCGAACGATTTTATCGTGGTGAACCAAGTTACTTATTTTATTCTCATTTTGAGACATTATTTGATCTATTTATCGTAGTTAAAACTTACACTTTTTGTCGTATTTCATCGAAGTGAAAAAGGAAAATCCTTAGAATAGGTTCAAGATATATATAAAAGCAAGACGGCACTCTCTAAGCTCTATTAAATAATTTATTTAAGTATCCGATATTCGTGGGATGTATTACTGACTACAATAGAACTCAATTATATTTCATTATTAGTATAGAATTAGTATAGAGCATTATTAAAATTTTGGCACAAGTTACTGCTATCTTCCAATTATGTTTGATTATGAGAATCCGGAAATCCCTTCAGTTATGCCAACTCTTCTATTTTTCTATATATTCTATTTACTTCATACTTCATCTATATAGAAGATCTTATTAGGAAATTAGGAAAGCGTTTCTTAACCTGGCTTTATATTTACATTATAAAACTTAGAAAACCCCTTACATTACACCTCGTCTAGATCATGGGTTATTCAATACAGTACAACAAAAAAAAGCTTTTGGAGATATCACAGCGAAGAAGATTACTATATTAGTCCTCCCCAAGAGAAATTATTAAATAAAAAAAAGGACTATAGATGTATGCCTGCTATATTACGAAAGGTTGGGCGTACACTTAGCACAAATACAGAATGAAGAGGCAGAAGGACTAAAAATGTGTATTAAATACCGACAATGCCTTCATATTATTTTTTTTATCTGGTAAAGATGCAAGGCTTCTTATATATATAGGATAACCTGTATACCAAATACCTTAGTAAGACCGAAAGCAGCATAACAACAGAAGCCCTAAGAATGCAGCAAGCAATAAAGTCAAAACAGAATTGAAATAAAATAACTTAGATTCTTCTTACTTACTTTAGTTTCTTGATAAGTTGGTGCTATAAAGTCTTTTTAAATACACCTTCTTCCCTCTTTTTAGATAGATATTCCAGCAGAAACAAACATCTACCAATGCTAAAAAAATTCCCACGCAAACCTATGCACAGCCTAGTTAACAAATACCAACATAAATTCTTTCTAACAAAAGTAACAAACCTAACAATAAAAAGCTTTGGGAGAGAAAAGTTAGACATAAATAAATTATTCACTGCAATGTAATATGTTCTGCTGGATTTCGCTACGTGTCTTATTATTATATATAGTATTTATTATTATAGGATTAAGATAAATTTCGAAGAATTACGGAAAGGGAGAGATAAGAGTAGGCTGGTATCATTCGGAATAAAAGACCCACACTCACTTAGAAGAAGAAAGAAATCTAGTTTCTTAATTAGCAATTCCTGGAAAAGTAAAAAACACCGTCTACGGAGAATTCATACTCATCATCATCAGTTGTATTAGCTGTTTTAGATAAAACGAATTCTAAATAGAATATAAAGATTGGAAAACAAACGTTAACGTGTTTCCTTTATCTCGAATTAATCTCCCGTACATGTACACTTATCCTTGTAATCTTGTAATATCTATGTATACAGTATACACCAAAAATACTTTCAAGACTTCCCTCGATAACTCTAGCTGGAAAAACATACCAATACTCCTCCGATACCATTTTACATTATTAAAAAATCTTTGAGTCCTAAAGAGAAAAATACCAGCCCAGTTACTCGTTTTATTGCTTGCCTTTAAAAAAGCATTCCTACCTGATTAGATTTCAGAAAACAACTGTGTTATTTTTTCCCTTATTTTTGTCCTTAGTTTGCGTAACCCGATAGACGGCACAAGGAAGAAATCCATTTCCTACTATTATAATTTCTAGATTTTATTTCTTAAAATAATATTCTTGCAGCAGAAACCCTTTCTCTCAAACACATAAAAGTTCCTTAAATTAGAATCCTTTTTATACTTTTACTTACAGAGTCTCCGAAATTGAAAATAAAGTACAAGCCTCACCTCTTTGTACGATTTCTTTATCCTGCTTTTTATAGTACAAAATCTTTGGACTTCGCACCTTACCTTACCAATCTACCATTTCTTGATTAATGTCGTTTGCTTGCCGTTATCTCCCCTGTACTTGTTGGATCACCTCGACCACCTTCTTTGATAGTTCGACTTTAGGCCTGCCTATGCCTGTTAATTACTACAATATACCCAACATCAAACAGTAAACAGTATAAAAAATAAAATATAGTAGGTGTCTGTGTTTGGAGTGTCCATCTCTCCCTTTATTTATTGGGTTAACAATTTCTCTTTATAAGCAGTTATCTAAAACTAAAGTAAATTTCTTAAAGCTAGAAGAAAAATATACAAGCGCTTCTGATCTGATTGTTGACGACCTAAATTAATTATTACTATATTCCTTTCTTTCTATATTCTACTAGTGGACTTTAATTCTTTGATTTACCTTATATGTTCTTACGACTACGGCTGAAATAAACCACGGCTGAAAGTAATAATTATCTTAGCATTATTTATTATTGGACTATTCTTCCTAAAAAGATCTCTCTTACTTAATTAAGTGATATGAAAAAGGATGCGTCAAAGTAAAGACCTATAATTCTTGGACAACGAATAACTTCTGCCACGACTCTTAATTATTTATTGACAGCTATTATTGACAGATCTTGTACATACAATATGCTATCTATAAGGAAAATTCTAGAGTAACTGGGCTTCCTTGGACTTAAATTCTCTGGTGTTTGAGAATGAATGCAACTGATCTTCTAATAAGTTCTGAAAGAAGTGAATATCCAAGCCTTTCTATCTAACTATACTATGTATCTATCTAACTATACTATGTATCTATCTAACTATACTATGTATGTACTAAGTATTTCGGGAGATTTAGAAAAAAAGTATATGATTTTCTTAGTTCAACTACTAACATTGGAAATACAAATCTGAATTATACGTTATATGCTTTTATTATTATTTTATTGTTTACTTCACACCTTAGATTCTGCCTTAGTTTATTTATTTTCAAGTACAACATTTTGATTGGTGCAACGTTTTGGTAGGCTTTTTTACTTTGGATTATATTATATAAGTATAAGAAGAATAGAATATTAAATAGAACGCGAGATAATACTAGCCAATTGTTTGTTGGCTTATTAATAAGGAAAATTGTAGGTAAGTAATAATTGAAGGATTTGTCTATACTCTTGTTTGTTTATCAATTTATCAATTCTTAATTTTCGGTAGTTCGGTAGGCAGCATGGACATTGTACAGTTATAAAGATACTTTACAAATCGATTCAAAGAGAGAGGCATCCTATAATTGAATGTACTAGAAACAGACAGGCTCGAAGAAAGAACTCAATTTTTTAGAGAGGAAGACCAAGCAGTTATACTGGCAAAAGCCAAAGGATCCTGTATGTTGTATGTTCTCTAATTCTCTACGTAAATTACACTTATCCTTATCTGACAGTACGATATAATAGAATATACTCCTTAGTGGATTCTTCTTACTTTAACTCTTATCTTAGTTGTACAACTTTTATATTCCTTCCTAAAGTTGTTGATAAAGCTAAATCCTTGATCTTGGATTAAATCATTAAACTAATAATCTTCAACTCTTTCTTTTATTAATTCATCTAAAATCTAAAAACAAAGCATAAACATCAAATCTTAGTTCTGATGTAGTACTTCCCGCGAATGGATTCCCTTCTAAAATACTAGACACAATGAACTAAAAAACTACTGAGCAGTTAGCTTTGAATACAGGAATATAATTGTTTAACCTAGTACACTTTCATTATTTCATTAGAAGAGTTAATAAAGATTGACTACCTATACATAGATTTGTTTTTGATTAAATACCGGCTTCAAAATCACAATTAAAAACTTCCTATACTTTATTCGTTATGTAGCAGCTGGAACCTTTATCCTTCTTATTAGTTAAGAGAAGCTTCTTTTTGACCGATCCAATAAAAAGTTGATATCTACTTTGGTGAATAAAATTGCTTTGTTGCAGAGAAATAACTAATTCCTTCTTTCTTGCAAAATACTAACTTCCTAGAACTCACAAACACTTCTAATTAATATTCTGATAACATAGGTTTGTTAATTCTCTTTTTCTTTCTATTCTAGGTCTTAGAAGATTCATTAACACGCAAATATGGTCATAACAAAAAGAATCTCTGTGAATTTCACACTTTTCACATTATTAAGTCACGCAGCAAGTTAAGTATAATAATACAGAAAAGAATAGAATAGGATAACTTTTTTTTTTTATTTTCGCGTATTAGCACAAAACAAGGTCAAAAAATGATAATATATAACAAAAACAACCGAAGATTCCTCACTCACAGTATACCTACAGGGCTTCGTGTCTTTTTTATCCGTGATAATCGTGTTGACGACATAAAATCAAGATTTACCCTGGATTCCTACTTCTGCATGGCGTAAGGTCTAAAAAATGACTTCTCGACGACTTATTTATTACTTACAGAAACGGTGTTATTGACTTTTTATTTTCAAGACCTTCCAACTGATAACTTTTCTTATTTGACCGCTTTATTTGACCGGTTCCCATGTGTTCTTGGAATTTTGTAATTGTAATTATAGAATTATAAATTTAAAGATTCTATTCTATAGACTTTTTCAGAAGAGCTGGAAGAACATCGACTCTATATATTTAGTAATATTAGAATTTAGAATTATTTTATACCTATACTATTTATTTGCTACTAAGCAACACACGTGGTTGGATAACTCTGTACCTTATTATTGTTCCATACTTACTTCTTTTTATTTAGTTCACATTCTAAACTTACTTAATATAGATTAATATAGACTTAATAGAGAAATATAGAGTAAAGAGTAAAAAGAGGAAGTCGAATATCTCCTTGAATTTACAATAGTAAAGATCAGACAACACCAAATTTGACTCTACCGAAAAAGAGAAACTTGTGAAAGACCTTGGTCAATCTAAGAAAATCTTGTTTTTCTGGCTGACTGCCTTAAATACTTCGGAAAGGATAGAGATCCCTCAGTATGACCTTATTTGGCTGTTTCAACTATTCAGGAAATACGAAATGGTTGGTTACAAGTATTTTTTGCTAGAAGTACCAATAACATAAGCATAGACGTAGAAAGAAAATAGAGATAATTTTTCACATTAGGAGCCGTAAACCTGTAAGTATAAGTTTACTAACATAACACCATCGCACTAAACTAATCAGGGGAAAATCTGCGCAAGTGGGCATTCTCCCTATTTTATTTAGGCTCTGGATTATTATAATTAGGGAAGTCTCTACCTCTACCTATTATTTCTTACGAGATCTGTGTTCTTTATAATTAATTATCCAGAAAGAAGTATAATTAATAACTTCCAATCCAAAGCATTTTTAAGTAGTTTTACTTCAAGCTACCCTTTTTTCAAATACGAGCTAGCATTTTACTAAATTCTATCTTTCTTCTTTATTTTAACTTAACAATCATATACGGGGTCTCGCAGAGCTATGGAAATAAGTACCTAGGGAGATGAAAGGATGAGAGGTAGGCATTAGTTACCAAACGAAAAATAGAACTGCAGGGCCAACGTGAATAACTATTCCCCTACCACAAATACCAAATTGTAAACCTGATAGATAGTATCCTAATATATTATTTTCTATACAAACTCCCAAGTTATCTAAACTAAGAAAAGAGTAGAAAACCTTGTATGTAATAGTAATTTTTAAAGAACGTGTATTGTAAAAACTTGTTTTAGGAAACTTGTCAATAATAAAAAATAGTCATCAAAGCGAATACTCTGGAGAACCTAGAAAAGAACTTATAGTATAGTCCAGATTAAAAGACGAAGGCCATATTGTTATAAGCAATAATAGGTAAATTTAGGTAAAAACACGTAATTTCTAGGACAAGCGAAAGACTACTATTTCGAAAAATTAAGGAAATCTATTTGCGCAAGTTACAGACAGCTAGGTGTCTACTAAATTTGTACGGAGAATAGGGAATAAATCGACTAACTAATAAAATAATTGTAGAAAGTTAGAGCCCTAAATAATTAACTAATACTAAATAATATATAATATAAAAGGCCTCCGAGTTTTGGATTGTTTTATTCTAGTCCTATGGTAAAGAATGCGCTCTTTCATTTTCAACAGAGAGACTAAATAGAGTCATGTTAAGACCTAGATTGGATAATAAAGAAGAATTTTTCCAACCCGCGAAATTCCATCTCCCTTATAGCTGTGAACTCGTATTTTTGGAGACCCTTTGTGATAGATAAGAATTCAATCCCTTATTTCTTATTTAAAGAGATCTAATAACTCAATTAGGTAAGGGCTCACTACTTAACTTACCGCTTTATAGAATAGATAAAATAATATATATAGATAATAATGTCCAACGAGAAAACGACCAAATTACGCATGAAGGAAGTGTGGTTACCAACATTTGATGTATTATTGAATCAATCATTTATAGAAGAATAAATATAGTAGAGAGTTATTTACTGCGTATTATATATATATATATATATATATATATTATAATATTATTGTATAGTTTCTTGTAGTTTACTTCTGGACCTTCTCTTCGAAAATAGATCAAAAAATTAGTTTGACATAAATCTTCCTTTTATCTAAGATATCTAAGACCAGCCACCTCCGAGTAACATAACAAGTAAAAGGCTACTTCTATGACTAATTTTTTGGGAACATTTCGACACTCTTTTCTGATGAAATTTATTTACTGTTGTGATGCTGTGCTGACTTCCCCTTTTTTTATTAGGTTAAAATTAGGTTAAAAACTCTTCTACCTTTTGCCCCCCGCTTTTAGCTCTCTTACATTTATAAATTTTGGAGTGTTGTAAAGACGTAAAAGTGACAAATTTTACTTTTCACCCGGGTGAGCGTAAAATGAAAGAAATCTTGACCAGAAGTATGACCCAGATCTAGTAGTTTATTATAGATGTTTGTACAAGTCTTCCCTACATGGATTAACCAAAGCAATACCTCAGCAAGCAAAAGAGAACATTTTTCTTACTCGACCTTACTACTGTCATTCTACGTTCTTGGCGCCTATCTTACCCTCTACTTCCTTAATTTCTAATTTATTGGTTTTGCCCAGAAACATTTATGGAATACACCCTTTTAATTGCAACTTGCTATAAATAAGGGGAGATACCTACATGCATGACTGCTTATTAAGTAAGTTTAACGATATGCATATTACTAACTAAAAAACAAGAGAAGAGTAAACATGTGCATAGAACGAACAGAGGAACTTATATATTTTTATTAAAAAGAATCCATAAGTATAGTAAGTAGAGTGCTAGGACAAGCTTTTAGAAAAAAGAACTTAAGAGACAATTGTATTTGGGAAAAGAGCCTACTCAATATTTGTTAACAACACATTCCTCAGTAAGACCGGTCAAGAAGGAAACAAAAATAGGAGACCTTTACGGATCTACCCACCCAGACAGGAATTGCGATGAACTAATGAACTAAATTTTCACGTGTTAGTAACACTGATTTGAGAATTCCTTCTTCCTTTTAATGTGCTATGCTTTTATTCTACATTCATTTCTTCAAAGAACTTTGCATACTTTCTTACTGTTTCCTTAGTGTGCAACGACTACGAGAACGGAAGTCCTTTATCTATTTTCCATCTTGGAACGAATAGCTGTGTACTTTTCTAACTAAGGACACGTATTTTCCAATATTGAGTTATGAAATTATGAAAGAGGGATAATCTATAATTTATACCAACAAGGTCATCAAGCCTACTAAGTATTTTTCTTGTAGGAAGGGATATTTTACTATTAATCTTTATCTTTATACGAGTAATTATATCTATGTATACACAATTGGGTACCTTTTTACATAAAATATAAAATATATTACGTTGTTTTTATGCTTATTTCGTGTATCAATCTGTTAACGGTCATTTCTTTTCTATAGTACGAATTACTAGATGTGCTTAACCTCCTCCGGTTTTTATTTGCTGCCTTGGACTCGTCTCTACTTTATTTTAAATACAATTGTAAGTAACAAGCGAGCCATTCGGGATATTTACGTACAGAGGTACTACTTAGATAAAGAGACTCTAATTTCCGACTATTGCAGAATATCATGCTATACAATACCAACAGCCGACTATTCTCCTTTACAAAAGTTGCATTATAAGGTCCCTTCACTAGACATTTAAAGACCCAAAAATGAGGTTGGTTTTGTTAGCTTAGCTAAGTAAGGACACTCATAGTTGTTTCTTCTTATTAATCTCTCAGTATCAATTCCATTCAATTTAGAGTTTGTATTCTTTTAAAACCCAAATAATCCTAAATTCCCTATGTGAGTCCTCTTTTTAACAAACAAGTCAAGTATCTTTACAAACCGAGCCCCTACTTATTTATAGGCACACAAGCGTATGGAGGTTGAATTCTTTTCGGACACATACATGCCAGAGTTTCTAATAAATGACCTAGTTGCTAACAATTCTGGGTCGGTTAGATAGCATAGCATTCTTAATACTTACTTAATTCATATTACTTCGAAAGGGAAGAAATAAGACGGCGATTTACCTAATAATATATATATATATATTATATATATAGGCGAGTTGTCAGAGTTACATATACTAAAAAAAAGATATTTTGGCGGAAAATATAATACCAGATAGAGATAGAAGCGGTCAAAGGCGAAACTCAGGTTCATGTTGTATCGAATCTTATAATAGATACTAGTAGACCTATTATTTATTATAAATCTTTCATTCCTAAACTTAGCCTTTTACTTCTGTTTTATGTTATTTATGTTGTAAAAAATAAATAGTCATTTCTGTCACATAGAATTCTTTCCTGCATTTTGATATAAAGTATGCTCGAAAAAGAAGAAGAAGAGTACTATTCCTGTTCTTTTATTTCTCGTTACAAAATAGAAAGAAATTTTACGTACTTTTGTGACTCGGTCAAGGGATATAACAAGAACGTTACTAATAGAAATTATATAAAGTAGTCAAACACAGTCATAATAAATGGTGGACTTAGAATTGCTCAAAAAGCTGATACTATTTTCAGGAAGAGCCTATATCTAACAAACTTCTTTCAATCTTCAAATATGGATTATCGAGAAATATGTGCCAATCTAAGCTTTTCAGTAATTGCATATTCTCTCGCTATAGAAATTCTAAACAGCTTTTGGTTTACACCGTTTTAAAGGAGTTTAGTTTCAGGAATCCGTGAATGAAAGTTGCAAGAATCCAAAGAGAATAAAGTGTCAATTTTTATTTATAAGGTACAAGCAAAAAATCGAACTATGCAAGCAACGAATACTCTTGATATTTATTTTTATAAATAAATATCAAGAGAAAGCATAAGTGAATAGATGTCGTAATTCTTACAACCAAATATCAACCAAATATAGTCAGAATAATCAAAATAAGGCGTAGTCCTATATATATCTAACCAAATTATCTTCTTTGTTCTGTTCTATGAAGCTCGTAAAGTAAAGGCTATAAAACATTCGTGTTTATTTCTATGTAGAGTGGTACACGGATTGATTACCTACATTTTTTTCGATATAAATATAAATTTTTAAAGTACGAAGAATTATTTAATCTGTGCATTTCTTGCTTTAGCTTTTTCTCTTGTGAAGCAATGGGTCCTTGTCCTTATAACGAAACGAAATTTATGCTTTCTTTATTCAATTACGCTCTTTTTGATTTACTACTATGCACATATTTCTAAAAAAAAGTGCTATCATATCAACCTGCACTCTTTTCATACTCTTGATGACTAAGATGGATACTTTCTATATATATATATATATAATATATATATGCTTGAATTTAGCTAAGCTCTAACAATCCTCTACCTATCCAAAGTGTAGTAATGAAAAAAAGTGAATGGGGCACTCTCTTGGTTGGAATCTGAATAATTGCTGTTTCACCGAGCAAACAGGTAGAGGGCATTTATAGAAACAGTTTATTAAATATACTAATATTACTAAAGACGTAAATCCATCATTTTGTCTCTTAAATCTATACTTTTTTGTGATCTATAAGCCTAATCATTGTAATCATCTTCTGTTGTAATGTTCTCAATCCAAATTCTTTTCATTTTCTTTCCGTCCTTTTTTTTAGAGATAGTCGAATGTCAGTATACATACAAAGACAAATGATAAAAAACTGTATTTGAATTTGAATCAATAAGATTAGTTTTGGAACATATAATATAATATAATATAATATAATATAAGCCCTCCTATGTTTCTATATTTCTAACAACATAGAAAGAACGAATACAGCATAATAAGGATACCAAAGTCAAATAGAAAGTTCTATAAGCACGGTCATGATACAGAAAATAGGACATAAGCGAGGATAATAAAATAAGAAATGGTGTAAGTCTCAACCAAAATGTTTCTTTCTCTTAGACAAATTGCAAAAAAGATAATAGGCCTAGTCGATCTGCTTAGAGTATTTAGTTTGGAATTACTACTTTATCTCATTTATCTCACAGTTGAAAATTTTTTTTATAGTTGTTTAGGTGGTAAGGAAGACCCATGCGCATATCGATATAATTAAGATAAGGTGCGTGCGATTAATAAGTCTGGACTTCTTTTTCTCTCGGGAAAGACTTTAGAGATTTTAGAGATATGGATTTAATTGTATATGTGGTATATGAGATATATGGTATATAAAGAGTCTCTTCTTATTATATCCTGCTGTATAAGGCATAGTTTTCTAACTTTCTTTTTTAGTATTGAGGAAAACCTCTTTAGTTATTCATTAATAAAATCATGTATCTCCTTATCATTTTTTTTATTTCATTTTAAATGTATGTATTCTTCTTAGCACATATATATGTATTATACTGCTTTTTTTGAATTGTTTCTTATGACGAGGGTATATTTTCTTTTTCTAGCCTAAGGTTATTTGTCGACCAAAGACAATCTCTTTTATTTATACAACTTTTCTCTATCTTCGCATTTAAATTTAAATATTTTATTCTAAGTTCTATCTAAGCCGACTCAATTCAAAATAGAAAGTTGAACGAGAAACAGGAGGGCTTTTTATTTATTTACACGAATATTCTTATAATACACGAATATTCTTATAACCCAAATTATTTCTAAAATTATTTCTATAAGTACTTCCAAATGTATACATGCCAGTACTTTACATACGTCTTTGTCAACAACCAACGTTTACGTATTTCTCTCTATCTAATCAGCAGAAGGAGGAATTCCTAAAACTAAGTCTCTAAGGTAAGTTCTACTAGCGTTGGGGGAATATTCAGTATTTTGAGATTGGCATTCTCTAATCGAAGACACAAGGGCACTAACTAATATTATTCTATATTTATTATAATAATTCCTTTTGGCTTTTTTCCTCATCATGAGACATAGTGAATTCCAATAGCGAGAGATAAACGGTGTAAGTCGTTAGTAAAGAAACATGTCTCCAATGTGGGTTTACAATATAGTAGTAGCAAATATGTCGGAATACAATACAATTTTTAGAACTTTCTAAACCAATACACAGTATTTCTTTAGGAAACTCTGTATTTTCTACTATAAACTATATGAATTCAAAGAGAGTAATGAGGTAGGTATAGTATGTTAGTTAGGGAATAGGTGGTAGAAATAAAACATGCTCTAAATAATAAATAAAAAGGAAAACAACCAAGAATAATAAGAAGAGCAAATCCTAATACAAAAAGTCTTTGAATAGAGGAAACCCCTGTTAAGAGAAGCCCTGTCTTTATCTACGTATCTCTAAATCATGGGCATTTCCTATCCTAGTAGAAAGGTTGTAACAAGTTGTTGTATAGCGTACTTAGTTCGTTTATAATATAAAGATTATTGCTGCGTAAGTACTTGACAAAGTAATATAAATACTTAATTCTTGCAACTGATAAATGACGAGGCTAATTCACATTACCTAGATTATTATCCCAAAATAGAAATGTATACAACCTTTGTGATCTTTATGATAGTGTTTAGAAGAATTAGAGTTCTAGAATTTAGAGAATATTCATTTGGAAACCATCTTTCTATTTTATAAGCCACTAAAAGTACATTCCAAACAAAAAACCTAGGATGGGTTAAAAAGGATACTAAGAGACGCTTTTATGACATATTACTATTAATGATATGTTAACCGAAACGAAATGAAAAAGAGCATATAGCATATTTTAAAATGAAGAAGTACAAGCAAAAAAAGAGGATTCATTCTTATGACGGGTAATAAAGTTTAGTAGTAGTTATCATTCATCACTTAGAATAGTTAGTCGAAAACTTGGTTGGGTAAATCTCGTACATTGCATGCAAACAGTCCTACTTTAAATATGAAAATATTATGATTGACTTATTTATAACTATCTTAACTTGTTGTTGTATGTAATGTTCCCAGAAGAATATCCACCTATTAAATAAACTATGAAATATACGAAAGGAAAGGTTAGATTATTAGATAGGCAGGCGAAAAAAGAGAAGGGGTTACAAACAAAACATTTACAGGGATTTATTAGACAGACTCTAATATGTAATAGAACTACATACAGGGAAATATTATTATTTATGCGTATAATTGGAAAAGGAATAAAAGTAAAAATGAGAAGACTTAGCTCTTTAGATAGCATCCGCTCATGATTTAAAACTAAAAACCCAGAGCCGTAGATTCGCATCTATTTTTAGTAGCTATATTCAGGAGAACTTACTAACTATTTCTAACCTTAATTAACCATTTATGAAAGATTACACTGGCATTAGCGGAAGTGGTACTTTCCAAGATACCCCTACTTTAATTCTAATAATTCATAGAAATATAGATCTATATGAAAGGAACTCAGTTTAATACTACTAGAAGGAAACCCGTAGCTATACACAGCGTTGGTTGGGTTGGATTATCCCTACTACACACAAAAAGAAAAAAAAAAGTACAACAAGTTTACTTCCGATGAATAGTCTTTTTCGCCTATGTTCACATGTTTGGGATCAGGATTATCATTTTAGACAGTTCATTTTCATAAATTAAGTAGTCCTTTGAAATGTTTATGTTCGGTTGTTCGATTACTTCCATGCCTATATATATAAGACAATCTTTCTTTTTTTTTTTTTTATAAGAACTACTAAAAGCTGAAAAAAATTCTACCTTACACGTATATTATATATAAGCTCCCAAGCATGCAATATAATCTTCTAACTTTGGTTAAATAGAAAGGCACTGCACAGCTAAGACAGAGGTCAAGTCTGAAATCGTTAATAAATAATAAAGGAAACATTAAGATATACTCTCAGATCAAAAGAAAAGGGCGGGTAAATGCTTATTGGGTTGGATCGAATATACCGTTAAGTCATATAAACAACTATAACTAAACAACTGTTATCTACCGCCTATGCTAGATAGATTTTTCATTTGTCCTGGATAAGATTGATTTTATACATTAAATAGTAGTAAGAAGATATGGATTCTATTAATTTGTAACAATAAGGAAATAATGCTCTTTAGGTTCGGTCCAGATGTGTGTGTGAGAGAGGGTTTTTTTTGGTACGGACTTGACCTCAAATCGAATCGAACGAATCAAGATCGAACTTGTATTTGTGACTCGAGTTTGAACACAAGTTCAAAAAATTATTACGTATTGTTAACGAGCTAAGCTAAACTGATCCTAAATTCGAACCCGATAAATTATATGTACAGATCTATTTAAACATCACTAAGACAAAAAAAAATGGATGACGATTGAAAGGAACACATATAGGTCATGGCTTCCATAATCCCATTCCCAGGCATGATCCTTCCCAGAAAGACACTGCCGCCTGCTTCGAGAGGACAGCAATTAAATTAAATGCCATCAATACTTCTTAACTCAATCTTTATCCACGTTGATTTTTCTTGTCTGCTTTTGTTGATCTAACTGGTCTTTCCTTTGACTGGTATATATTAACGTTGAACACACAGATTTTCTTTCCTCCAACTTAGATTGCTTTCACATACTACAACCTTCGCATTTTATAGTTTTAATCGGGAGTGTTTCGTATCGAGTTAAATCTTTAAGTTAAAAAAATATTTATTTATTTTTAACAAAATTTTCTTAATTTTATTTCTAAATCAAA